>JAULBS010140056.1:0-45001 GCA_032355785.1 Symmetromphalus regularis | reverse complement strand
TGTGTGTGTAATAAGGTACCGCTGTTATATTAAGTGTGAAACTATTAATATTACTATGTTTTAAAATACATTTAAATATACATGTATTAAAAAAACACAACTAGAATGAGATTTTTCAACCGTTCATAAAACTTTAAAAAATATATTATATTGAAATATACATTTTAGTACTGTGTCAACAGATCTTAAGAAAATTATAGATGAATAACATCAACTAAATAATTTTTGCGCACTTAAATACACATACATGTATACAAAGATACATATATATTATATATACATGTCTATATTCGTATATATCATCATCCGTTTTCAAACCTTATTATCAGAATGGGTAAACAGATTGAAGAAATAGGTAGAAAAATCCCCGAAATTAATTACAAAAGGAAATTACATGTAATTATACATATTTTATCGCTCGAATCCCCGTAAAGAATGATCAGATGAGGTAAAAAGAACTACAGTGATTAATACAGTGAAGAACCACAAACTAATAAACTTTATACTAATGTACTGTCTGCGTGGGTTCAGAGATTGATCTGTCAGACGACATTATGATTGCATCGTCTGCCGGACACTGGGTCGTTTATTCGTCAACATTATCGTGAGGACGTGATCATACCTCTGAAGAAACCGTCCACGCCCTGGCCCGAATCCACCAACATGGGTGGTACATCTGACTGTCGCGGCCAGTCAAAGAATACATTTTTATCAATCCAAAACCCTAGCGCATGGTTTTGTCAGATTACCGTGCTTTTCCGCTAACTGCTAAAACGTGAGAATATCAAACGAATGACATTTTGGTAAGCTTGTCGACTGTTTGAGTAGTAAAAATTCAATATAATTGATGTCATCGAATGGACGTGCTTCGCGGGGACACTGTATTGGTCGGCTAAAGCAACGGCGTGATCGTGAATACATGAGACCATTTTCCTATTGTTAGGGAATATGAAAGGGCAAAATCAACAAGAATGACAATGATAACCGATGCTAGTATGTTCATCTTTGGTAAATAACCGCATGACACTATCTAAACACGCGCTAGAAACCTGTGGCTCTCGCAAAGACATGGCTTCTGCGTCAGGTCATCATGGAAAGCTGAAACTATAAGATGCTAGACATAGTAAATACCTGATTAAAAATAAACTTTACAACACACTTCAGTGTGATAAAATATGTTTTACACGATGAGAGGAAAATCTACTTACTGTCCATTATGTAGTTGTGGGTGAGGGGTACGATCTCTCTGTCGGCGGTTTTTAAACCAGTTGCTCACTTGAGTTAAAGTTAGGCCAGTTTTCTTGGCTAAATTACGCTTTTCGTCTGGGGTTGGATACCTGTTTTGTGTATAACACTCTTTCAATGCTTGCCTTGATTTCTCTTTAAAACAGTACACTGTTTCCTCTCCATCCCAAATAGTCTTAGGAAGAGGAAACTTCCTACGAAGTCTGTACTTATCAACGGCGCCAAGCGGTCGCCCCCGAATTTTTTGAGCTTCCATATAATGTGCTTTGTACCACAACTGCTGAAGAAACGTGTGATTTGCACTGTCAAAAGTATGACTTTCCAGAATGGAATAAAGTTGTCTGTAGCCACCCCTATGAAACTCAACAGTTGCCCTTGCTTTAAGGACTGCCTCGCTTCCTCTTAGAAGTTCACTGGGTGGCAAAGACCACAAAAACCTGGCAAGTCTTTCGATATCGCCTTTCTGTTGCAAGGCCTCACAAACACAGGCTACCTGTTCTGAAGAAAATGTCAAACTTTTCCCAGAAAGAACTTCAGAATTAGATGTTGTCGAAGATGCTGATGGTGACTTGTTTTCTGATGAGGTCGAGCTGTTGTTGGTTGTGTTGTCAACTGTTGTTAGCAGAGGTTTACGGTCGGCTCCTCCTCCCCCACCAATAGTGGAATCTCCGGGGGTAAGGCAAATATCCTGGGAGTCGCTGTTCAAGCAGGGTGGGGACGTCGCCTGGGTGAGGTTCTCCTCCATGTTGGCAGGGCTAGTTTGCATGGTATTGCCGTCACGCGTTAGCGTGAGAATTTATACGCGTCATCAAAGCACGAGATGGGTCTCGCTCGCCACTAACCAACAACACGGATGTGCAGTGGTTATTGGCTGTGCGACACAGACGCGATAGGCTGTTACGAGCAGGGAGGCGTGGAATTGCCTGACACTTAAACCATTGAAGCTATCAACCGCCACATGTCATTGCTCAAGTGCTATAATACAACATTTACGAACGAGACAACTATAAAGGAACAAATACCCATACAACGTTCGCACTCTGCCCTTTTTTGGAAAAAAGAGTTTAAAATCTTGTTACTTTGCAGCTCGAGTAACTCACAGCTTATAGCGAACCGTTTTATAATAGTTGTCAATTAATAGTAGTGTGCCTTCTTCAAACAGTTGTCAAATATTGTCGTATTGTTTCAGGTTTGCCCATACAAAGTTCTCACCCTGCCCTATTTTGGAGGAAGAGTTTAACATCTTGATACGTTACAGAGACGATAACTGACAGCTTTTTGAATGGCGACTTCTAATAGTTCTCAAATATTGTCATAATGTTTCAAGTTACTCGCAATACATGCTACACTCTTTTCCTATTACTTACAATGAGATCTCCGTTTAAGTAAAATAGCTCAAATTTGACTTCAGCGAACATCAAGTGTCCTGGGAAAAATTGTGAAGGTTTTGAAATGTATACTTTGAGTGTGTGTGTGTGTGTGTGTGTGAAAGAGAGAAAGAGAGAGTTATACATACATACATACATACATACGTACATACATACATACATACAAACATATGATTATAAAATAAGCTTTCTGATAAAATCTTTTAATTCATTTGCTTTAGTGGTATATCACTTCTACAGTAGACCGTGTCATCAAAATGAATTTTGTACTGATCAAGTGGAAAAGAAGTAAACAAGTTATAAAAAAGTTTCTACTCTTGTCTCTAGATCATACACCGCCACTGCAATATGATACTTAATAACGAAGATACTAATTAAAGAATCTGCTGCAATCTTCTCAATACTTTTTTAAAATTACAATAATACTATTACCAATGCTATGTTCTGAAGTTTGAGAAACACTCAGGTAAATAGTGACACTGAAATGATATATATTTTAAATTATTAAAATTAAATATTTTAGATTGTGAAGTTTAAACAGTTAAAATAAGATATTATATAGGTGAAATCTCTGAGTAGACATTGAATGATAAACACATTGGGCTTAGATAAGTATATTGCATTGATTAAATCTGTCTACAAATACCACTATCCTATCACTCCCACCACAGACTGTGATTCAAAAGCTTACAACACAAACTTCTCTTTCTAAAAGTTCAAAATGTGGTTAAAAATAATACCTGTTGGTGTTTGAATGATAACATATTTTAGAGATGGACAATCTATTTTAGTTTGATTACCTAAGATTTGGTAATGAAATTTGACAACCACCATGACAAAATGAAAACAGATTCGGTGATTATAAGGTAATGCGTAAGTCTGTTTTATTTTTATTATAATTATATCCTGTGAACCGGTCGGTCTTCGGATCGATCGTTCTCAGTGGACCCATTTGCAGTTTGGGCTATTTTCCATTCCAACCAGTGGTCCACAACTTGTTTATCAATGGCCGTGGTATGTGCTTTCCTGTCTATGGAACGGTACATAAAAAGACCCCTTGCTGCTTATCGGAAAGAGTAGCCTATGGGTTTCCTCTAAATAAATATGTCAGAATGGCCATATAATTTACGTCCAATAGCCGATGATAAGATAAAAAGCAATGTGCTCTAGAGGCGTCGTTAAATAAAACAAACTTTATTTATTATACTGCTACTACTATTACTACTACTACTATTATTATATTACAAGACATGTTTTATTAATGCAGTACTTTGAAGTTGTTGGTTTTCTGTTATTTTTAATATGGACACAATAATTGATCGATTATTACTAACCAAAAGGTGGCTTACAACAATAATACATACATTTAAAATACATGTATGTACATGAACTGTTTTCCTGTTTATAACAATGTGGTAACAATTTTCTTTTAACTGATCACAACTTCTCTATCCTCCCTCTCCAACGTTTGATATCTTTTTACATTTATTTGTAATATATTTTGGCAAATTAATATATTCTAAAATTATTCACTATCCTCATTATAAAACTATTTTTTAACGTTTATAAAGGGTTAGTGTCATTGTTGGACAAGGTGGCAGTTCTCCAAACATATTTATGTTGAAATGCATTGTATTTGAAAACGTACACACTCAGTTATATGCACAGAACAAATCACTCTATCAATTATAGACGTTGACTACCAGAAGAATGATAACACAATAAGGAGATACTTTAAAAAGCATGGTATAGGAACTGGTGGCAGTCCTCCCAATACTATTTACGTTGACATACAGAGTATATTATCAATTATCATGTAAAAATAGCAAAATATGTCATTTGTAACTATATGAGAGTGCACCTTAACACAAATATGTAATACTTGTATCCTGATCCTTTATTCTGTTTACAAATCCTAGAAAGATAATAATAAGTGCCGTTCTGCACTAGGAGTCCATATTTTAAAGTTTTAAAAGCACGGACCCTTTTAGTTTGACATTATCAATCGTATACATATAGCATACAAAAGAAACATTCAAATATTGTTTTCTATTTGAACCGGAATAAATATAATTTTGTGTAATAATTTATGGCTCTATATATTCTACAAACTATATTGTATGCTGATAGCTCATATTGAAGAACAAAGACTGACACAAATATGTGATGAATAAAATTATGTGATAACACAGATTTTCTTGTCAAAATTTAGACAATTGTCTCAAAACTTTTGGGTATGATTGACACCTAATTATTAATCATTAATTAATACAGTGATATGTCATTAAATAAACGACGTAAGCATACAAGTGAGAGAAAAAAAAATGACACTATCATATTATTGTATTTAACAAATGCATTTATGACTTTTGGCAGAAATAATAGAATATATGCATATTATTTAGTTTTTCGCGTTATATCAATAAACGGATATAGCCACGAAGTTTTGCGTGTCCTGGAAATAGAAAGATACTAATAATAGTTTGGTAATAAGAAATGGAAGTCTTGGATCGAATATTAGGGCGAATATCCTTTTGAAACATGCAGAAATGTAATATATGCATCGGTGTTTGTTCTGTGGCGCTACGTCCATATTGACTATCCTTTAACCTACGAGACCCATCTTTGTAGGAATATGTTTATAACATCACTAACCATTTCAAAGACAGATACTTTTTTCCCTCACTAGATGTTTCATATAGCATTAATTTTCTTTTTGATAGAAACAGCAAGTCACTCATGACGTTTAAAAAAAAGATTATGGCCAATTTTGGTTTTGTTATCGTCACCTTTATTTCCAATTCTATTCTTGCTTTCTTTACTTACGTACAAACCCAAACTCTGATATATTTTATATATAATTCATCATCTAACATATCGACTGTATAATTATTTTAATTAGAATAGGTATTAAAGTTAGAATCAGAAACTTTAAGCATAAATATTTGACCAGTAAAGTCTGCTTCCATGCAAGTTATGTTTGTTTGTATAAATCTCAGAAAGTAATAAAAATATTATGTTCTACCTATTCAGTAGTTTTAACTCCTGCATTGTTAATTATTAAAACTGTTAAGTAACTGAAAAGTTAAAACATGTAGTTGTTTTATTAAAATTTATTTTACTTTAAAACAAGTGAGATTACAACCAAATGAGGTAGGGTTAAAAACAGAATCATATGTATGGGTCAACCAAATAAAATATCACAACCTATTTTGTCTTCTTTTTAGGCAAATAATGTGACAACACGAGTGCAAACTGACAGTTTGTTCCTTATAGTTAATCAAAAATATGATGTCGATTTACCGCATTTTAGCGTGTTCTCAAATTTCCACAAAGCATCAGAAAGTTTTTATTGACACCGAAGGGTGCCACTTGATTTAATTATGTGTCCAACACATCTTTTATTTGCACTAAAATTAATTTCTGAAGTATTAATATACAAGGTAAACAAGAATCGAGGTAACAATTTTTTTCTATCAGAGATCTATTCTGAACGAACACAAAGGCCACTCTGCATTTTGTCGATTTGTAAAGACATCCAAAGCTATAGAACCTATGCGACTGTGACAAACTAATGCAGTGGCAATCGAGAAGAAAATGTTGTGATTTGATTGGTGAATAAAGTACATCAATTACCACGCGGCCGAACACGTCTCCAGAGAGTCGGTCGTCATTCTTGAAGTCCTCCGCATGGAGTGGAACGCCCACGGAGAAGTGTAACGAGAGGTGTTGCTTGGAGGGTCGAGCGCTTTATTCCGCGTTTTGTCGAGTGCTTTCTGAAGAAAAAGCCAATAAACAGCACACAAAATTGACTGTTTCTAGAAGAATGCCATTGTAAGGACTACATCACTATGCAAGTATATGTCTTACTGGAAATGAGTTTAGCTCGAGGAGATAAATCAGTTTCTGGCTGAATGGCTAGGTGGGTGCTGGCGTATATTTTGAAGGGATTATCTACAAAAAGCTACATACAGAGATGACTTTATTGTACTGTACAAAACACGAACAGTAGCTGGATGAATGTCCATCATAAAAGTAACTACTAGTATTATCTGAAAGTCAAGATCTGTTATTTTATATCTGAATATTTACTTCTACGAAAAAGATAAGATGGGTACATCATTAAACTCATCTATAATGATAATACTATGGTAAAGAGGCAAGTTTGTGTTTTTACCTGTAATAATCAATGTAGTATGGTTGAACCAAAAACGTGGAAATATAGCATAATTTGTTTTTATTTTGTTTCTGGTAATATTGATGATCTTATATCATTTAATACCAATTTAATACTAGCATAATAATAGCATCCATTTATTTACTCACCGAGTTTCAAAGCAAACAGTCACAGATTCAAAAGTTGGTTGTAGAATTGAACTACGTGCACTGTGTATAAAGAGATTACACCAAGTTTGAATTTTATGTTCCAAACGACAGGTGTGAAATATGACTGTTTAAATAAAATAAGCTAGTACGATATAACAAGATGTCACCTTTTAAAATTAGTAAAGGTATTAAAATTTCCTCCATTTTTATAAATTATCATCGTATAAAACAACAAATCTGAAAGTTGTTGTTCGCATACTGTTTTAGTGGTGCTCCTGCTATTATGATAGAATGGATGTTAACACGATAGTGATAACTACATCTGTAAATGGGTAAGTATATTAGTAAACAGACAGGGTTAAATCCACTTCTACAAAATTATGAACTCTTGGACAGAGGAGCGACCTGTCAAGTCAAACACACAGACAAACTGATCGAGCCTTTACAGGTGTTCCACGTGGTTGTCTCATGTTGCCAATATTATTCATCATTGTAACAGACTCATTATAAAGAGTCCTTGACACTCGGAAAGACCAGCATATAGTTTTGACATTTACACCAGACCTGCAGTTTCCTAGAACATCTGCCTTCTCTTACAAAAGCCATAACATATGTTACAAGCAAAGATATTTCAGTACCATTCCCAATAATATAATCTGTCACTGACCTGCGGTTGTTTTCATTCCATTGGCAGTTGACGTTATTCTTCCTTTGTATCATGATACTTTGTTATTTATTTTTGAGTTATTTTAGTAACTAATAACTGAGATTGAACATATTTTATTAACCAGTACAATGTTTGAGGTAATTGTTTTAATAACTATTTTTACGATTGTTATTGGAAAAGCAAATTGCAATAATGTGGGATATTTGTTTTCTTTTATCCTACTGCGAAAACTATTCCTTATTAAAGCACTGTGGTGAAAAGGACAAAATGCGCAGCATGAAATTTCGATCTTAACCATAAAGGCAAATGCTATGAAATTATCTATAAATAAGTTGCAAATTTATTGTTGCATTACTTAGTGTCATGTATTCACTATATTCAAAACCAGTAATAATAATAATAATAATCTCACAACAACTAACAGACCTCCACCCAAAAACATCTTCACGCACAAACAGCCGCAACGACATTCACCCCAACAGACGTAGCTAATAGACTGAAAACATTGTAGCCTTTAAGATTTGGACAAACAAATGTTTTGGTCATAATTTTGGTCTCTCCTTTTTAATCATTAAGCTTGGGCGACTTGTATTTCATCCAGTAGCAGATGGTAAGTATTAGCTAAGGAAAATAGAAACGATATAAAAAAAAGATAGATATACAAACATATATGAATCACCAGTAGCGGATCCAAAGGGGTCCAGGGAGTATTAGCTAAGGAAAATAGAAATAATATAAAAAAGATAGATATACAAGCATATAGATGAATCACCAGTAGCAGATCCAGATGGGGTCCAGACCCCCTTTTCTCGTATTTTGTGTTCCACTTTTTCTGAGTGGAAGGACGTGAAAATTAACCATTTATCCCCAGTTCTATTCACCCATCACATTTGGAGCCCCCTTTCAGAAATCCTGCATCCGCTCCTGATCACCAAATAGTTACACACGACAACATAATTATATGTTACCGTTACGATTTAGCCTGGAATATTAAACAAAAAAGAAAGAAAATGATGGTGACGTTTATAGAGAAGAGTCAAACGTGTTTAATACGTAGATACGATGTTTCATGTTGATCAATCAAAGATGTTTCAGTACCATTCCCAATAATATAATCTGTGACTGACCTGCGATTGTTTTCATTCCATTGGCAGTTGACGTTATTCTTCCTTTGTATTATGATTCTTTGTTATTTATTTTTTGAGTTA
Organism: Symmetromphalus regularis; assembly: GCA_032355785.1. Classification (NCBI taxonomy): domain Eukaryota; kingdom Metazoa; phylum Mollusca; class Gastropoda; order Neomphalida; family Neomphalidae; genus Symmetromphalus; species Symmetromphalus regularis. Next base: position 36,167 of record JAULBS010140056.1, on the reverse strand, counting down.
TTTTAGTAGCTAATAACTGAGATTGAACATATTTTATTAACCAATACTATTATTTATAGGGATGCACTCATAATAACGAAATTATTACAATTTCATGATAGTAACGTGAAGGCCCAAGTGTTAGAAACAAAGACACAAACTGAAACGAGATGGTATTACATACAATATATACAAAACAACTAGTGACGAATTACCAATGTATTATGGCACTGATCAGTGATAGTAGAAGATATGGATACTACGATGACACCAGAAGAGTAGGAACACATTATGAATGACATAACGAATGTGATTAATATTTATCTGGTACTATTGTAGTATGCATATCATATCTATCTCTACGGCTAGAACGAATAGACACGTAATGGAGACAGAGAGAAAGAAAGAGAGAGAGAGAGAAAGAGAGAGTTTGTGTGTGTGTGTGATAGAGAGAGAGAGAGAGAGAGAGAGAGAGAGAGAGAGACGAGGAAACTGCAATACAACTGTTATCAACTTACAAAAATCATGCGTTAAATAATGACATGCAAAGAATAATAAAGGTCACATGATATAAAACTATTTTTAAAATCATAGTTACTTATAATGATAGGGTTATACAGTTACTACTGTTTGTCAAGGAATAGATAAATACCACAACTACCAAATTACATGTTGCAGTTTTTATATATTAAAAGCTTTGACTCTCACACGGTTGAGTGAAGGTATAAAAAAACAGAAGTTTGTTTTTTACTATTATTTTTTACTAAACACATGAACAGAGCTGTTGAAACATCATGAAAGGATTAACGTGGATTAAAAAGATAAATTGAAAATGTCTATTAATAGTTCAACTATGTGGGACTTTATCTCTCAGTGTAAACATCATGTTATAAAAATTATATGAAAATTAGTACGTTTTAATTGCAAATAAAATCTAAATCCTGTGGTTATGATGAGAGGCGATTCGCAAGTTCGTTTCCGTAGGAGCATGTATAAGGCATTAACCCAATACCCAACCGCAACTGTTATGTATCATAGAATTATAATGTATATGCTTCAATACGAATATAATAGTTCACAGCCTTGTGAACATTGTAGAAGTGTACTTGTCTATTTTACTGTAGATAATGTAAAAGAACCTAGGGAATGAGTTCATGTATTCCTCCACGAGTGGAGGCTCTTGTTCATTCATTACACAGTGTCCTTGACATATATACAGTGTACTCTAGTTATAATTCTTATAGTGGTTTATAAATATGATTGAATATATTTCGAGAAAAAAATTATTTAAACATTAAATCATTGAACGTCAAAGAAATTAATGGCTGTGCGAAACGTTGCAATTTGTTTCTGGAAAGAATTGTCTACACTTGTTTCTTTTCTCGTGTATATGAGCTGTTTGAGGTAATTGTTTTAATAACTATTTTTACGATTGTTATTTGAAAAGCAAATTGAAATAATTAGGGATATTTTTTGTTTTATCCTACTGCGAAAACTATTCCTTATTAAAACTAGCACGCAACATGGCGCTATATCAAATTAATATTTATTTATTTATTTGTTCAGTCTCTTTTCACTGTGGTGAAAAGGACAAAATGCGCAGCATGAAATTACGATCTTAACCATAAAGGCAAATGCCATGAAATTATCTATAAATAAGTTGCAAATTTATTGTTGCATTACTTAGTGTCATGTATTCACTATATTCAAAACCAACAATAATAATAATAATAATAATCTCACAACAACTAACAAACCCCTACCCCAAAACATCTTCACGCACAAATAGCCGCAACGACAGCCACCCCAACAAACGTAGCTAATAGACTGAAAACATTGTAGCCTTTAAGATTTGGACAAACAAATGTTTTGGTCATAATTTTGTTCTCTCCTTTTTAATCATTAAGCTTGGGCGACTTGTATTTCATTCAGTGGCAGATAGTACGTATTAGCTAAGGAAAAGAGAAACAATAAAAAAAAAAAAAATACAAGCATAGATGAATCACCAGTAGCGGATCCAGAGAAGGTCCAGACCCCCCTTTTCTCGTAGTTTGTTTTCCACTTTTTCTGAGTGGAAAGACGTCAACATTAACCATTTATCCCCAGTTCTATTCACCCATCACATTTGGATCCCCCTTTCAGAAATTCTGCATCCGCTCCTGATCACCAAATAGTTACACACAACAACATAATTATATATTACCGTTACGATTTAGCCTGGAATATTAAACAAAAAAGAAAGAAAAGGATAGTGACATGTATGGAGAAGAGTAAAACGTGTTTAATATGTAGATATGATGTTTCATGTTGTTCAATTTTTATTTTGTTTAAAAAATATAATGCTTTAAAATGTTTCCAATCAATCAAAGCTAAAAAGTTAAATTTGATGAAGTTAACTTCACTGTCCGCTTCTTTAATAATTATTTAAAAAATATATGTTGATATTAATTATTTAAAAAAAAAATAATTTCAGAACTGATTAAAAACATTATAAGAAGCAGATATATTTAAGATAATTATTTTAATATATTTTTAGGTAACTGATTTAATTTTGATTGCTGTCATGCTGAAATTATTAAATTTGTAGGGTTCTTTTTAAAGATCTTGTGATACTGCTTCAGAACCGGTTATCTGATTTTTCAGAAATTTGACCATGATTAATCATAAAACAACCTTACAGGTTTTATAGATTCAGCATCGTTGGCTTCAAGAAATCGTTCTTCTTTGATCTAGACCTCATTGATTTTCTTTCTTTCTTTAGTATGTCAACATGTGGAACTATACAACTCTACATAAGCCTGTACCATGTAATGGCCATCTTGTATTTATTTATTTTATTTATTTATTTATTATGTCAGTATAATACACAGAGCTACACACATTACATAACCCAGTATCATGTAATGGCCATCTTGTATTTATTAATTAATTAAATTAATTTAATTTATTATATCAATATAACCTACAGAACTATACACATCTACATAAGCAGGTATCATGCAATGGCCATCTTATATTAATTTATTAATTAAATTTAATTAATTAATTTATTATGTCAATATAACCCATATAATTTTACAAATCTACATAATTAATTAATTTATTATGTCAATATAACCCATTGAATTTGACAAATCTATATAAGTCGGTATTATGTAATGATCATCTTGTATTTATTAATTAATTAATTTATTATGTCAATATAACCCATAGAACTATACAAATCTATATAAACCGGTATCATGTATTGGCCATCCTTAGACGCGTATGCAGGATTTCAGAAAGGGAGGGGATTCCAAAAGTGATGGGTTAACAGATCTGGGGGAAATGGTTAATTTTCGCATCCTTCCACTCGGAAAATATATATAAAAATAAAAAAGTACAAAAAAGGGGGTCCGGTCCACCTGTACTCCCCTCTGGATCCGCTACTGATCCTGTATTTATTTATTTCAATATAACACACAGAACATATAAGTTTACATAATGCTGATCTTGTATAAAGATACGAATACATAAAACGGTCTGATAAATCCACTGGATCACAGTTTTAGGCAAGAAATGATACCCAGTGCCTAATGTTAATACCGACAAAAAGAAGTTAAAATATACTATTCGATTTTTAAAAATCAGTTTAAACAGAATTTAATTTACCGTTTTAGAATTTTTTAATGCAAACTTTTGATCATTAGAAAGTTTCAACTGTCACAAATAAAGCCAGTATTTAAAACAACAGCAACGGCATCTTGCAATAGCATTCAGTTCTGCTAAGCTGCTCTACACTGAGAGTCATCAAAAGTAATATCGGCTATTTTCATTTCATTAATAATTTATTAATTCCCATAAGTCTTCTAACATATTTCCTCTAATGCACACTAAAACATAGTGATTATTTCAGAAAATATCATTTCGAGTAATAAATCTCAAACCAGCTCTTGTGTCGAATATCGCCTAAGCGGGATCAAATTTCAGTCTCCGCTAAACTTTATTAACAAAAAATCCTTCTAGCTCTCTATAAGCATAACCCAGGCAGGTAATGTTTCCGGCAGTCATATGAAACCACCTTGGAGCCAAGGAAAGATTGTTTTGATACAGACACTAGCTGATGCACGCGCTACATATGCGCGCAATCATATTAGCACGTGACCGCCACGCGCCTGCGTACATCAATCTTCCTCTGTAGAAAAGGATTACTGGTAATCTGTTTGCAAGATTTCAGATCCAATAACATTTCTTCGGGCAGTTTGATCTATTATCTCGGCTGATCCGTCCCTAAATGTCAGACGAAGGATCGTATTGCTTCAGTGTTATTAAACAGAGGATCATATAGCCGTAGGCTTAACACAAAATATACACTACATTCATTTTACCTGTACAAGAAATTCTCTGAGATTTTGTTTTAAATGTTAAAAGCATTGAGCTGGAAGGTATGACGATTATTGAAATCAAAACCTACCTTACCCATCTTAACAATTATTTGAAATGTTTCGTCTTCGTTAGTAGTCTCGTACATACGTACCTTAGTGTCTTAAAGTAAAACAAATTTCTGTATTGCCAGGAATAATTTTACTTGAGTTTTATAATTCTGTTTATAACACTGATGCATATTAAGATATAAAGACAATGCATAGAAGCAAATCCAGAGATATTTATTTTATTTTGATGTTCTTACAATGTATAAAAATTATGTTTAAAATTACAGTATTTATGTGTGTAATAAATAAACACCATTTAATAATGAAATATACATAGAACATTATTTTTGGGAAAAATAAATTCTGCAATCAAGTTATCATAACTTTTTATTTTGCATTTTTATGAAGACTGCCACTTTAGCCATTAGTAATTTTCAAAGATATTACAAAAACAAAAATACGCACAAAATAACACCGTTTGAGGATTGTTGACCAAGTTTTAACACAATCATATATATGCCAATGGTTATATTCATGTTTCAATATTTAGCATAATTTCATTATTATATTCTAAAAACAATCCAGTATCGCAACTTTCGGTTCCAATATCAAATTAAAAAAAAAGAGAAGATAAAGTGGCAGTCTTAACGCAAACGTAATTTTAAAAATGTTAGTAGAATTCAACAGAACTTTTTTTCAGTGTAAGTTATATTGGTGTGATTTATTACTAAAAGATGTTAAATTAGTGGAGACCCTATAACTTTATTAGTGAACAAGAATGTTCACGTCTTCTTTATTACAGAAAGAAAGAAAAAATAGACATAAATAAATAAATAAAATAATGAATAAATAAAACAGAATAGTAAATATTAATTATAAAAAGGAAATGTGAATACTGAAATTGGGACCGATCCTACTATTAAAAAAAATATATATATATCTTCAATAAAAAATTAACACAAATTTAATTAGTTACATATTCAATATTTTAACAATTAATAATATATTCATTATATTTTTTATAAAATTTTTTTATTTATATTCAGTATTTTAAAATTTGTATTCAATATTTTTTATACATCAACCTATTTCATTTATATTTTATATCTTTTACTAATATTTAATGTTTTATTTATTATTAGTTATCTTTAATAATTATTATAATGATTTATTATTCTATGTTTATATTTCAATGTTTTAAATTTATCGATATAATCACTATTTAATTATTTTTAAATTATTTTAAAATCAATAAGTATTATTCATAAATAAACTATTTTATGTTTTATTTGTCCTAAATTTATTTCAGTTATGTTTATTAATATACGGTTTACTTATATTTAATAATACATTGAATATTTCAAACAAGCATAAATTGGAACGAAATTCATATTGAGGGTGGTGGGGTGGGGGCTGCTCCCGTTTCTGAACATCAGAATTTGCCGGTGAATAATTTAACAATGAATAAGAACTTATTTATGGGAATTATTGGGATGGGGGGCAACCCCCTCCCAGCTCCAACGTATCTTCGTTAGACAACCATGAACATTGTATATTATTCTGGCCATGATAATATATTTGTCGTTTTGAAATGAAGAAAACGATTCACAGTAAATATGTATTTGTTCTTATTTTAGTTAACTTTTTAGTTTCTGTATGTAATATTTTATTTACATTAAGTTAGGAATATTGTCGGATGCATCAGAATAACAGAAACTATATAATATATATTAATACTATTTAAATACTATTTTTACTAATGGAAGTTATTGAATATGAATACAAACTTGCACCAAATCTTTATAGGATTTGTTAACAAAAGTAATATTTTCATAAAGAGTGTAAAATAAAAGTCAGTCTAAGTTCAATCAAGTGGCTTTAAATAGCATTAAACCAAAATATTTGACATTTACTATAAATAGTAAGTATCCTTCGTAGGTCCTAAACATTAAATTTACAACACACACACACACACACACACACACACACACACACACACACACACACACACACACACACACACACACACACACACATTAAGAACATTCCACATTTTTACTTCTTTTACACGTGATCAGGGCTACATACACACGCACGCACGCAGACAAAGATTAATACAGATTTACAGCTTGTTGTAATAAAAAACAAATTCTAAACATAGAAGAAATTATTTTTAACTTGTAGCGTACTTTGCTTAAACGCTAACAAATGTAAGTGAAAAGTGCTTAATGCTAGTTTTGTAAAGCAAACATCATTTATTGTTCGTTACTTTTATATAAGAAATTAAAATATCCTGTCGTGAAAGAAGCAAATATCTTGAAGAATGCTATTAAAGGTACATCATTGATTTATGATAAAGTTATTAAAATTTGCCAAAATCGGATATTATACAATATAAACATATACAGTCCTAGTACCTTTTAGTCAGATTTATTAATCTTTTCCTCAAATATACATGGTACCACAGATATATAATATCCAAAATAGAATTTCTATGCATAGTAAACACCCACGTGTGTTTCAATTTGATTATATCCCTTTAACAGCAAAGGCGACTTTGAGTGTGTGAAAGTGATAAAACACGTGTATAAAGTAGTATGGTGTGATATCATGTGTACATGGAGTGTTGTTTCACGGTGTATAATAACACAAACCGTCACACTACTAAAACGCAGAGTTGTCACAAATAAGGTAAGACTTTTATCACTTTGCAATATGATATGTTTGGTCTGTCAATTTTGTCCATCACGGATGGCACAGAAAACCTACAAAAATGTTTGCATTGTGCGCGGGCACACACACGTGGGTAAGGTAAATAAATTCACTTATCAATCGGGCGATGATTGAATTTGATCCACTTTCCCATGGAAGAGGGGTAAAAAAAGGTAACCCAGGAAACATTTTTATCGCAAAATCCTCACGAATTGCATACTTGTGTATAATAGCGCTATTATGCTGGACAACTGTAAATACGTCTCTCTCCTCGGTGGAGTGTTTTCTGTGTAAACAGTGCAATCCTTGCCATCATCCGTATAATCATGGACAATTGTGATAGTGCCCGCACGAGTGGATTTAGGATTGCTGTATTCTGCAGAAGGTCATAGGTCGGGATCATAAAGAACCGCAACACGTTCTTGATGAAGAAATAACAATTCATACTCAAGGACTTTCGGAACGTTCAACACGACAACTGTTCTTAAGGCTAACCATGCAACATCTTCCTTTCTTAAAGATTGTAACATATTTCTTAGCTTCTTGTATCCCTCATAATTCAATCCTGTATGGTTCTATAGAATTAATTCTTTGTTATTATAGAGACAATACATATAATCACTAATGACGGATCTGGGATTGTCTCAACTTAGGAACATGAATGGTCGAACCAACGAACGGCAATGAAAATTTAACTTGAAATGGAGCCTCTTATTCCCATCGCTGTTTTTGTGCTTATATCCAATTAAGTTTCAAGCACGCTGTCCTGGGAACACAACTCCGCTTTCTGTGCGATCCTTCAGAGACACAGGCTAGACGAAACTCCCTGTCTCCATACTAATGTGGCGACTGTTACCGATAAGCAACAGAGTATCTTTTATATACACTAGTACACAGACAGGATAGCACAAACCACGGCCTTTGATAAACTAGGTATGGTCACAGTAAGAAATCTAACCATCGAGCCTCACGGAGCTTTCGAGCATAGGTAGGAGCCGGTTTGATTTGATTTGATCTCAGAACTGCTACCTACCAGCTGCGATATCGTTAGCGTAAGTACTACACAACCGGGACGACACAAATACTTTTAAAACCTATTTCAAAACTTAAATGGGTGAAGTAATCGTATGTGTGTGTATGAGTGTATGTGTGTGTGTGTGTTTAATTAAAAAATAAAATAAAATATGTTTAATCAGGTTATTAATAAAGTTAAAACACTCAAACGTTGGCTCGTGACATTAACGGAAATGATTTCCTTGAATGTCAAATGGCGAAACATTGTCAGGTCATACTCTAAAATATAGGTAATTTGTTTTCTTATTCAATAATAATTGTTTCAGAAATTATATGCAGTGTGTTTACTCTAAAACATTGAATTTCTCAGTTTGACGTCATATGCATTTAGCGAGTGTTGTGAAAACATTTTTTTAAATTATGTTTGAAATGTGGGTTAATATTTAAAAGAGTACCTTGTTTTGATGTTTATAGCAATATATCAAATAGAATTTCGAAAAAAAGTCAGTCAACAAAAAGAAGATTAAAAAGATTATGCATGCTTTTGAATAGGCATTATCCAAATGTATTAATAGCTATAAGAAATTAATCCACATAAGAACGTGATCCAGATGTTAAAACAGAACACCTCAAGTAAAGGTGCGGCCGTCATTCTAGAAGAACACACTGTTACTTTGACAGCGCTTTGTTCTTCATCCACATTACAAAAACATCACACGCCATCTTTCACAACTCTGTTACTTTTGGCAGTGCATGATTATGCAAAATCACAACTTATGCAGTTATTTCGTTCCAAAAGAGGCGACCATTTAAATAGATCGAAGAAGCAATAACACGGTAAGAGGAGATATTTTCAATATTTTGTTGCCTGAGAGCCGAAATAGGATCCAATGGATGAGTTTGTCCGTGGAAAAAACGCCATTATTAGCTTGGTCGGTTTCAGGTAGCAATTGGAAACAGGATACACCCTCACTTTACGCGAAGACTACGTCATCTGTGCCTCAAGCCCCGCGAGATCTCGCGTTCGGTGTCTGGTTATTTTGATGAGTTTTTGATACCTTATCCAAGACGACGAACGTGATTTGTTCTCATTTCCATTACTATTATATTAGTCTTTATAGTCATCAGAATATTGTTTTTATTTCTATATTTATTTAGTTTTTGTTATTTTCTGTAAGAGTGCGTGCTAATGCGATCTTTAAAACGTTATCGGAAGTTATGCACTGTTAAAACAATGGGCACGGACACTATACTCTATAGGGGTGTCTTGACGTAAAGGGAACAAGATTAGCTCAAAAGTGAAGCTGAAGGGAGATGGGTCTACAGTTGAACACCATTCAGAGCATCCATGAATATTTCTCGTTTCAGCCAGTGGACCACGGCTAATGTAACAAAGACCGTGGTGTATTCTGGTTATAGCATATAAACGATCCCTTGCTGCTAATTGGAAAAAGTAGAAATTTGACAGCCACATAATAGTCGCAGATTAACAAACGTAGTGGGTTGTCGTTAAACAAAAATCCTTTCTTTAACTTGACAGATACATTCAAAGGAGTAGGATATGTTTTCATTTTTACAAACACTTGCGTTTATCATTGTTTTCACACGAATACATGTTCAAGCTCTCACAATTCTGACCAACTATTTCTTGGACTGCGTTAGGCAGGAAGCGAGATTTGAACAATTTTGTTATTCGGATTACACATCAACATCCTTTAGCAGCTTGCCCGTCCTAAGAAAACATTAATTTCCAGTCCATCCAAAACAATAACTAGTATTCTAACAAACTTTTGTCATAAAAGGCATTATTTTGTGGCAAAAGATCTTCAAAAACATTTGCTGCCACATATGCTGTTTTTTTAAAGTTAATGCACCTTTATTTACAAATTTCTCACAGACAAAACAGTACCCTGATATAACGGTTTCAGACCATTCGCTGGAAAAAGAAATACGACAATAAGTGTACTGACGCAGATCAATCAAACGACTGGGAACCGGAGTAGATTCTGCACTGTTGTCAGAGTTATGTGCCTCTGTCGGTAGTTAGTCATCACCATCATTATCGTCGTCATCATCTTCTGCATAATTTTCAAGCTGAGTTTATGTAATGTTGCGCGCGCGTTTAGCAGTACATTTCATAAAAAAGGATGTTCACACTTAGTGCAAGCCAAAGTGCACACTAAGTTATTGAAGATTTTTTGTGTAGGATAAATTTGACAAACATACAGGGTAACAGAGTTGTTTTTGTGAACAACGCTCTAACCATAACAGAGGCGTCAATCATGTGGGATGGAGGACACATCCCCCCACTTTTTGGAATGGGCAATGCCTATATAATTATCCTCCTACTTTTTGCTTCGAAAAGTTGAAATTAAAATGCCTAAATAATATTTCCCCCCAGTATTTCTCTTTATGATATCAATGTAACACTTAGCCATGTTGAAAACATACCGAATACACAAGAGGTCTATAAAAGGCATTTCAAAGACCTTGTATTTTCAAAAACATCCCTCGGCTGCGCCCCCTACCCCCTCAGTGCCATATTAAGCCCTGGCCGAGCCCCTGAGCTTTGAGGTACTTCAGATCCCTATCTGGTAACAGTGCCTCAGTTAAATAATTGACAGACCCCTTGTACCTGCGGAGCCCTTGGGCTTCAGCCTAGTCAGCCTTATGGATAACACGGCACTGACCACCCCACCCTTTTACAGGAAGTGATTGCTATGTCGTTAGTCTCCAAACTGTTGGTCTTTAGACTTACACGGCGAAATTAAGCCCGTGATTACTGAGCCATGCCAGTACATTTTCTTCCATTCTTATATTCTAAAACTAGAACACTGAAAATAAAGCATACAAGAACTACTTTTCCCTACATAATAATATCCTTTTATTGAAAATATTTTTCTTCTAAAAATAAACACACACACACACACACACACACACACACACACACACACACACACACACACACACACACACACACACACACACACAAAATCAGTGACTCAGTCAATGTAGGTATTTACGATCGGTGACCATAATTATTTGAACTTAGAACTTAACTTACAAATACATGCACTTTTATCAATGATATGCACCGTGAATACATTATTCTGGTGGAATGTAATTACACATGGAAATATTACTGAGATACTGGTTGAAACTGGAACAGGAATCTCATTCCTTGTATAAAAGTTCTGGAGATCCTTTGGGCATACAGCATTTTGAAAATGAAGATACATTATTGATCTAAAATCGGACAGTTAAATTCGGACAGTTACATTTAAAAGCATATTAAATGCGATAATATTCTGTCAATTGAATTTCAGAAATCAGGTGTTCACAATGGCATTTAAAACGAAAACAATGAATATAACAAACATACGTAATTAATTTATTACTGAACTGAAAGTGAATAATTCCTGTAAAAATAGATATGTCCGACATATAATCAAAGGTTTTCTAGTCATTATCGAATCTTAACATTATTTTACCAATTTTAACTTTTACCTTGAAAATTACAACGTTTATCTCCTCCAAATTATGAATGGATCATTCTAAAATTTAGTGTCGACCTGCTCCAAGTTAGTTCCCACAAACGAATTAAGGTAAATAACAATTAAAAAAAATGTTTAATCATGTTAAATAAATGAAAAAAAGAAAGAAAAAAAGAAAAGAAGAAGAAAAAAGAAGTTAAATACGAACTTAACATGGCTATTATAAAGTCAGTCTTCTCTGATCGTATCATCTAATACCGAAACTTCTGCTTCTATGACAGTATATAGGAATCTGAATGATAAAAAGAGATTTTTATAGTTTGAAATTTTACTAATTTGTAAACACTGTGAACATATAACGAGTTTTTGTTCTAATAATTACGAAATTATTTTGAGATTGGAACATGGATTCTCTTGATTCGTCTATATCTGTAACATTTGAACATTCAAAATTATTAGTTATCATAAATGAAGTTACCGTACAAAATTGCCTTGATAATACCAAGTTATCTTTGTATGCCACATAATTCATTAAAAACAGAAGCAACAAAAATTTACAATTCGTTGCTTTAGTACTTGATACATTTCAGTTAACAATTATGCAAGTTAATCATCTCATACTGTTGTGAAACAATACTGGTGTCAGTTTACACCACGCCGTTATTCGTTGTGCAAGGTACACATTGAAATTTGATTCATTTAGAAACTGACACGCGTCTATGTCACGAACGTGGTATACCATATGTACGCTTAAATATTGGCCTTACGTTCAGCACACGCTAGCCTTAGCGGGCGCTACAGAGAAATAACACTAGTTCCAAACATGATCATTCGGTTTAACGTGAAGCGCAAAAACTCGTCTATCGAACGACCGCTAAGTATTTGATCCTGAACGTTAATTGTAACTGTAACGTGATATACGGCGAAGTCTAGGCGAGCACGGAAAAGTACATAAAAGAAAAGTTTACGCCCCCCGATACATCACTCCTCCATAGGTGATTTCTTAAACGAATAGTCAAATATTGGATACGTGGTATAAACATGCAAGCTGTATATATTACCGTTTTTGTGTCCTGTTTTTCTGGTAAGTTCCGATATATTTTTTTAATATTAATTATTATTAATTTTATTATTATCTTACACAACAGAAATGTTATTTTTTTTAATGATTATTTCTATGCCTTAAAATGAATTTTGTTTTTACGGTATGTTAAAATAGTGGCTTAAAAGCTACATTTTATATCTATTTTGTCTGATTGGATAAAAAGATTTAAAAAAATAGTGAATAACATCAAAACGCTTTATCAAGTAATATACGAAAATAATTTGGGGAACATAAATGAAAACAATCTTATGTTATACAGTTCTTTAAAATAATATTTTCTTTCCGTATAATAAAATATATAATTAAAACATCACCGGATGAATACAGTAATGAACACATTAAATATATATATAAATGAAATAACATAACAAAAATTAAAATAACGATGTAACATAATGATGTATATTAATATTAATCATGCATATTGACGCGTTCAGATATTTTTCCTAGACATGCATGCACATGTGTATTATATAATAATCTTTGACCGCCGCTCGTTCGATCCATTTTTTAACCATCAGCCTTATTTATACAATTATGTATCCAATAAACAAAAAACTAAATTGTTATATTTATTACAATCATATTCCAGTGAGATTTTGGAATTAGCAGTGCGATATATTGTTTGTTAATTTTAGTACATGATTCTCAAAATGGTTATAAATAAGAGTTTTGTATCGGAAATGAACTCTTTATGAGATAAACTGTAAAACATACGAATGGTAATTATTCTTTTTCTTTCAGGTCTTTGTGAGGGCGCTTTTAAAAAATGGATCAAAGATACAAACTTTGAAAATCCAAGCAACTGGAACGCTGGCCGCGCACCTTGCGGAAATGACGTAGTAAACATCCCCGACGACAGCCCAGTCATCTACATTCAGATAAACACAACCCTTCAAGAGTTGGTTAGTTTCAAATGAGTTTGTCGGCAGCTCGTTAACGTAATATATTTTACTCATTCAAAACACAAAATAACTACGCAGTCAGCCGAATCATACAAAACTGTCAACCCAAATTAAACAAAAAATCTTTTTTAACTTTTTGTAATTCAAATGTAGTATAAATTGTTTTTGTTAATGCCTGCACTTTGTCATCTACAAAAACAGATACGAACACACACGCACACATAAACGTAAGCTCGCTTGCACACACACAGAGAAACATGCACGCACGAACACACACAAACGCACACACACGGAATGTATAAATATAAATTTCGAGAGATAATACTGAATATATACCATTAAACCAAAGATTTTACAAAAAAAGACACCTTTATATAAATGACATTGCATTTATTTTGTTTTCAGATACTTCCACAAAACAGCGAGCTGATATTTGGAGATGGGATCACATTAGGTTTCACAAATAATCCAGACCCTAGTTGCAGATCTTATTCTGGTGGTAAGGTATACGATGTTATATTTGTAACATATCAGTTGTATTTGTTTTATTATACTACAATATACTCAGTTGCCCTACATTTGTTAACGTACTGTCTTTGATGAGACACTTTAATATCTTTGTCATTAAATTATGTTTGTGGCTACCAAACATTTAAACTGTTCTTCTGGCACCTTTTCCTACTTATTTCCTATTTACGCATGCGCGACTTTGAAAAATCTGTTTCGTCGATCCTACTGCGCACGTGAAAATGACATTTCTGTTTAACTTAGTTGACAATGGGTGAAATAATTGCGGCAGCCCATCAAGGGCATAAAATAAATATGAAAGATCTTATCTATTTTAAATGATTAAATATTTTTTAAATATTATAGAGATTTCAGCTTTAAGATGGTGGTAGGGTTGTATTTATTTTCGTGCTTATTTCCTATTAAGGTTCAAACATGCTATTCTAGGCACACAACTCTTCTTTCTGTCATGCTGTCTGCCCAGGACAGAAGTTAGTATTAATAGGAGAGACGAAACCCGTTGCCGCCATATGAATAGCTTATCAACGCCGGGGGACAATCTATATAAATGTCCCCCCATCCCCAATTTTTTCGTTTAGCAAAAACAACAGTACCCCCTCGCCCCCTCCCAAAGAAAAAAATCAAATAAAAAAAATCAAAAACAGCTAATTTAATTTATTTATTTAAAATAAGTATTCATCCCTTTTATCATAGTTTTGTACGAACGTCGTTGTTGACGTAATTCGACGTAAGAAACATCCTTCAAACTTTGTTATACATTGAGGCGCGCAGTAGTTTGTCAATCCCCCACTTCTAAAGCTGGATTGACGCCCATGACACCTACCCATTGAGCCTTGCGTAGCACTATGGGTTGAAATCGATATTCAGATTTAAAATTCCATACTTCGAATGAGATTTGAGTCTGATAGCTAACCACTTCACTACCGGGCAGCAGTTTTAAGAAATGTCTTTTTAGTTTTTTAAGAAGTGGCATGTTCAGAACGAGCGTTCGCAGTTGCTCACGAGCGCCCTCTCTACCGAGAACGAAACGACGATGAATTCTTCTATTATTAAGCTGTCTCCACCTATTATAATCAATGCAATTATAATAAATGAGCTTTTACCCATTATTATAAAATCATCTTTCAAATCACTATTCCAGTCCGTTTTCCTTGTGGGGTGTAGCTCTCTTTCTAATCTTATAATCTGCTTGTTCAATGAGCATGGACACAGTTTCATTAATTCAATAATTAAATTTATTAAATTCAAAATCACAATTTACTATTTATATTTTACATATTAATATTAATTATAATTATGACTTTTTAAACATTCCATCACACCCTATTTGCAGTCTAGTGTCACAATTTACAATTCATGACATCTCCAAGTCTATCATAGTGAAGTGTAATGGAACGACATGACGTTTGGCTTGACGAACTAGCGCTTAGTCATGCCACATCACAATTGCTAAGGATGAAATTCATGTTAATTATAACAAGAGACTTGGTGAATTTTGAATTTCTCTAGATTACGTGTTTCTCTATCTAAGCTTTTACCAAGTATAAAGTATGGCTCGTCCTCCTTTTACATCTTACGCCCTCTAGCGTTCAAGACTCATCACCTAATAAGGATTGATTGTTGTTATCCAGGCGCGGATGCAGGATTTCTGAAAAGGGGGTCCAAATGTGGATTTCTCAGAAGGGGTGGGTGGGGTGGGTGGGTGGTGTGTTTCAAAAGGGATAAGTGAATACAAATAGGTGAAAACATTGTATCCTTCCACTCGCAAAATGCTAATCCGCTTGTGTTATCACCATTCCAAAACTCTGACTAATTCTTACTACAGAAAAACTGTTTCTCATAAAGAAGCATAAACCAGTTTTAATATTTAACAAGAAAAAACTATTTTTAATAAAATTACTTAACATCCCCGTTACATTACTGTCTTTATTTATCAGATGAAAATAAATTGAATATTACACATGCAAAAAGAAAGCACAGAAAATCAATATTTGGTTACTAGTAAAGACGAATGAAATAGTTTAATGCATGATTATGTAAAATAGATTCAACATTTCATAATTATGAACATTCTTTTGAACGCAATTATATTTGGCTTACCTCACTTGTAAGTTGTTGGCAATTGGAACCATCACACCCTATTTGCAGTCTAGCGTCACAGTTTACAATTCATGACATCTCCAAGTCTATCATAGTGAAGTGTAATGGAACGACATGACGTTTGGCTTGACTAACTAGCGCTTAGTCATGCCACACCACAATTGCTAAGGATGAAATTCATGGCAATATAGAAGCTGTTTTCCAAACATCATTTGAAATACACTAAACTTACCTTAGAAGTTAAAACCTGACTGGAATACAGATTAGAATACTAATTATTTCAAACAATGTTAAAAAAACACAAAAAAAAAACCCACCCCAAAACGCAACAACACACAAACAAAACAACAACAAAACACCCACACAAACAAATATACAAACAAACAAACAAACAAACAAACAAATAAACAAACCCTTCTTCGTTGTAATGTCTTTATGAGTAATGCGATTGTGACGTGATCTCATTGTCATTTATTATATATATACGTAACCACGTTCTCGTATGTACGCGGGGCATTAGGGATCAGGTTACACACTACCATATATTTTTATATACATTTCAAAAAACAAAAACAAAAAAATAAAACATAATATATTGCTGTAGTTTATATTAATTTTTGAAAACTGATTTCTTTCTAAACAATACACATAGTTGGTCAAGGTCTATAGTGACGTAATACCATCAATTTTAAAGGTTTTGGATTTGCGCCAGGCATGTTGTGACACTGTTTCACGAATCCCTGTAATAATTAAGGTAAGCGGGAAAGGTGGTGGGAGTGAAGGCGTGGTATGCAGAAAACGGGAATGCGCACAGACAAATATGAAAAAGTGTTATCTTTGAACAGAATATGCAAGACTAATATGCCTAATAAATATTTTTATAAAGTCAAGTTTTAGCTTTACCCTTTTCAACTCCACAGCACGTACAAAACACTCAACCCACACACCCCCATAAAAAAAATTCCCGACAACAATCGACAACAACAAATAATATATATGTTTTTAAACGCTGATTTTCAACTATTTTAAGGATTATTTCGGAAGGCATTGTAACCTGAAAATTTATTTTATTTACATTACTTAAAACGCGAGTTTTATCTTGTAGTATATGTATGTGGAATTTATTAATAAAGACACAAACTGTTTTACTCAAGGACGTGGATTATCTGCGACTGTTCAAAGACATCCTCTCCTGGATACTAATATTTTGAACTTTGGATTGACTAAAACGTGATTTTCTGGCATCTAGAGCTTAAAATTTAATATATTTAATAATAATAAGTATAATACCTAGTAATAATAATAATAATAATAATAATTTTAAAAAATAAAATAAAAATAAAATCAAACTGACATTTATATAATAGAAATAATCTTTATTAATCACTCATTTGTTGTTATAAATCGCAGATGTAGAATTTAATGTGAACAATCCAAGGAAATGGCTGGATACCGCCAACTGGTGTCAGACTAATACAGAACAAGGGCCCTGTCAACAAGCAGCCCTGCTGGACTCGGAAAAAATACCATGTTCCACGGACAATGTCGTTTTTCTCAAAAAACGACTCTTTAGTGTCGACCTTGGACAACATCTAAACTTAAACATCAACAAACTTAAATATTCAGGAACTGTACGTATTATCTATTAGCAACTCGTTATATATTTATATTATAATAAAACTGAATAAAAATAGATGGATTTTTTTCAACTCATTTTGCCACGAATTAAATATGTTGTTTATTGAAAGTGTATTATTTTATTTTATTAAAAATACAAGTGTATTCACGAATTATTTGATAATTTAAAAGTAAATAACTTATACAATAGTTAATTATTATTATTTAAAAAAGTGGACATTAACAGAACACCTCCCCCCACTCCTATGACTTCAACGCTGGTATACTAGTACGAATCAAGAATTTCATTTTACCTGTCAATTCAAGTAATATTCATTCTGTTCCAGATATATGAAAATAAGTCTTTTACAGTTTCAATAATAATAATAAAAATATCAACAACAAAAAAACAAAACAATATTTCTGTTACTTCCAGAGTTTTAGCACCAACAGTTTCCGACAGTATTTGGCCAGCCCGGATGGAATTCGGCTATTTCCTCCACCCTCTGGTTCATCCCGGTCCACAGTGACGATCGCTAGACGACCAACTGGATGTATTGACCTAACTGGGTGTGCATGTGGGAATGACCAAGGACAGGTTTGTGTTCTATAATATGAATCAACATCAGCACCACTCCATCATTTTTATTAAAACGTTAATTATTTAAAGATATAATAGAAGAAAAAATATTAACGTGTATCATAGTTAATTAAGCAAATACATTTACAGCTGTTAAATATAATTATATAGCTTTAACTGGTATATCCAAAACACCAATCCTGGACACCATTTAATTGAGGTAGGCATACTACAGATCAGTTATCTACAGTCATTAGTTGTTTGGATCAAAAGTTATGAAACAACATGCGCTTATTTTTACATGTACAATAATTTGAATTTGTAAACCTTAAAATGGAATTTGATAACACTGTTTCGGTTAATTTCCAAAATCACTTATGCAAACCAATATTGAATTAAGTCGTTAATTATAAGTAAATTGTAAAAATAAATGCTAAACTGAATCAGAAAGGTCAGACTTAAAAACGGCACTTCATCATCACCAAAAAAAAAAAAAAAAAAAAAAAAACCCGTATATTTAAATTCATCCGTTCAGCTGCACCTGTACATTTTAAAGTATATTTGCTCAATTCTGACCGTGATCATCCCGTGAATTTCCTTCGGTGGAAGTTTAAATTTACTAGCCTAGTGATTCATTTGTTTGCAGATTTTCAGCCAGCTTTGTGGCATCATTCAGAACCGGTGTGAGAGAGCTATGTGTAGAAACCCTATTCTGCCAACAGGATCGTGTTGTAAGATGTGCGGTAAGTTCAGACAAGAACAGACGTTTTGTAAATAATATCTTTAATTATATGCAAGGCAGGACAGGGCAGGCTATTATTGTCTAAAATAGTTATTTTCATTAAAATCGAATAAACAAGAGTGACAGTATGGATGAACTTTTAAACCAGTGACTGGCTCATATATGTTATCTTTACAGGTGCTATATTCAACGCTACGATTGTTGCTACTTCTGGGTTTCGTTTCAGTGACTTCAAAACATTGTTTCAGGGATTCGTAAACAACCAGGTAAAATCAATTTTTCGAAAAGGTATGTTTTTCTGATCTAAATACATACTTTATATTACAATTTTTATAACATAATCAACCATAATGTGTTAAAAGTATTTTTAATGATAGTAATAATATATTGTAACTACCAAACTCCCTTAACATATCAGACAACTACAGCCACATTTAAGTAACTCTCAAAATAATAGAGTATTATAAATACTACAACAAATCAAATATATCAGAAAACTCCCTCAACACTTCAAATATCTCTGAAAATAATTGTAACATCTAATTTGCTTTAATCAGGGGAACAGAAACGTGACACTCATAGCGTCGAAAGTGAGTGGTGGCTTCATTCAAATGGTGTTGACGGATTCAAGTGGTGACGTCAGCAATCGTGTGGCAGCATCCATTCGTGATGATATCGACGCAGGTAATTAATTAGTTCCATCCACATATTAAAGTAACGTTGTATTTTTATAATTGACTAAAATTAAGCGTGGTGCAATACATTATTGTAATCGTATTCATAGCAAGGTAAAATACAAAATTTTTAGAAGTCAGGTTTCATTTTTTTAACCTTGACGTTCAAAGTCATATACAACCAAATTATAATGAACAAAAATAAAGGTTAGTGACAGAAAGGGTTACCCCATTTCCATTGAATCTGCTTCTCTATAGTTACGTTTTTAACATATTGATTTAAGGAATAGACTTGACAACTGCCTTAGCTCATTACGGATGCCGCCGTTGAAAGAATACGCTTAACTTTTATAAAATATTATGTAAGGTGGAAAAAAGGCACAAAAGCTTTAATTAGATTTAGTAAGGTTTAAACTTCTTCAGATCAGAGAACAGGAGGACATAAGTACAGAATAGAGAGCTATCGACTAACCGCGTCAGGGAGTGGAATTACCACAACTACCACTTCATCCAGTACAGCTCCATCCACCGCGGCGACAACATATTCTACGAAAGGGAGTAGTCAGAGGACGGGATCTAGTGGGGCTACTCAGTCTACTGGAAGAACAAGTGATGGCGGAGGTTACAGTTCACCTACACCAAAAGGACCACTAGGCCAGATGGGTGAGTGTAAACAGTTCCTTCAAACTTACAACATAGTATACTACTGCTCATTAAGCTTAAAGCATACTATATTACATGTACTCAACGTCATCGTTGGGTTAGTTACAGATACCAGTTCACGTTAATAGTTAAGGTGTTTAGATATATTTTGTTTGTGTATGCAGGTGGTAATGGACTATCTGGAGGATCTGTGGCTGGATTGGTTATTGGACTACTGCTGTTGGTCGCTATTGTAGCAGTAGTTGGGTTCTTTATATACAGAAGAAGAATAGGGTAAGTCAAATAAAACATGTTTATCATGTGTTCAACATGATAAGAGAACACACCTTCTTGATTACTCTTTTTGCCTTTTTCACGTTATGTCGATATCCTACACCTCATTGTTAATTATCCTCTTCATTTTAGGTGACAAATAACAGTTCTATAAGATAAACAAGATCTCTATCCAGGATGAGTCTCTCTACTGTTCCAAAGATCATACTGTAGAACAAGTTTAATAGTTAATATTGAATCTCTCTCTCCTTCATAGTCATCATGATGCCCAAAGAAAATGAAGATTTGTTAAGTACATATCTAATGATTTGCTCTTAACATGTATTACTCTCTCATCGTTTTCATGTTGGGTGTTAAAATTAATGCGGTTTACAAATGTGTAGAAAGTATATTCAAAATACTCTGTCTTGGGGTACATTTATAGCTGTGACCAAGGTCAAACAAACAGCATGCATCATCTTCAAAATTGTTCAGTTTCAAATGATCTAAACATAACGCAAATAATGCATATATATTAACTATAATCCGTTTACGAAATCCATCTAATTAAAATCCACTTTTGATAGGCCTCAGAACAGCAACAGCTGGTAATAATTAAAAGCTCAGTGGTCAGTGTTTTATTTCTGTTTTGTATATTAATATGCATTACTGTATCCTTGGTCATCTTGCAGCCGTCCGATAGATGCTCGAGAATATCTTGATGCATTCAATCCACGTACTTTACTCAGCAGAGGATCCCACGTTTTCAGAACATCAGACAGACAAGATTTGGGGATACAGGTGTCCGACTCCGGCTTCCCTAATCCTCTGTATGGAACAAATGAAACATATCGGGTAAGGTTAAGTACCTATATCTGTCTGTCTTGATCTAAGACCTGCAAGTTAACTTCATAGCCGAACTTCATTTAAATGTATTTGTATGTTTTATATACATTTTATGGAAAATAGCAACATATTATTTATAACTACCCTGTCTTCCCTCTTAACCCCCTACTACCCAGCAAACATCCACTTCCATTTTCAGTTGTCATCAATACATTGGTTATTAATACCTAGTCGGATTATCCATATAATAGCTACGTTTCAGAATAATACAGAATTGGATGAAGAAAGCAGTAGTTTGAAAGCTTTGGGATCTTTAGTTCCAGTGTGAAAAAAGTAGGCTAGTGCTCTATTGCTTAGAGACATGGAAACATACAAAATCAACATTGTGTAAAACACAGTTTCATTAACAAATGACTAAAACAAATTGTCAACATCAACTGGTCTTACAAAATACGAAATGAAGAACCAGTTGTCAAAGAAATCATCAGAAAGAAGTGGATTTGAATAGGCCATACTCTGAGGAAATCTTTAGCCAACATCACAAGACAAATCCTGAAGGAATCCTCAAGGAAAACAACAGAGGGAAAGGCGTAGAGAATGGAAGAAGTAAAGAGGAGTGGCTTCATCTAGAGAGAGATGGAAAGAGCTGCCCAATCGTCCAGTATGGTAATCCATGCTCCTCAAGCTACAGGTTGTGAAGATGTTTTTAATGCAGTTGTTCCAACTTTCTTTGAGATTTTAGAATCTAAGAGAATACAAACTACTATTCTATAATAAAAAGAATGCTGTTTTATTCCAGCAAACAGATATGACACCAATGGAGTTGATGCCCATGGAAGAACAACCAACGTTTGACACAAGTGAAGCTGGTTTCGACAATCCTCTGTATGGAACTGTTGGCAAGGTTGGATCACCATAACATATTTAAATAAAATTGTACACCCATATCAGAACAGTCAATTCATATTTTTAGAGTACTTAATTTTGAAGATGAGTCAAATATCAAATTCCAGGGAAACCTACATTTCCCCACAATGTTCAGTACTTAAATCTCAACATTTTTAGGACATCTTCTGTTAAAACATTTTTTTAACAATAAAAGCACTTTTCAATTTAAGAATAGATGCATAAACATTTTATGCCTTCCATTCACCAGGTCTGACATTTGTTTATAACAGACAATTAAAACATGTTTAGTTGATAAGCTCTATGGACATTCAGATAAAACAAACTGCAGTTCAGACTTACATTTCATTGTTAAGTGTTGTAATCTAAATAAACATTTTGATTGTTGATAAAAAAAACACTTTACTTCTAGACAGTTATCATAGTTTTGGCATGAAATAGCTTCCTTTTTAATGATGTTGAATGGGTGTTGATTTTTTTTTCAGACGGAACCACACTACCAGGATCCAAGCAGCATTAATATACCTGATGACAGTACAATCTAACAGATACAAGTCAAATGAAAATGATGCAGAATTTAACTTGTAGGATATCATCTAAACGAACCAATATGAGTCCCTGACTCACGATTTTAACATAGGACTTATATAGCTTACCAAAAAAAACATAAAATAATAAACTCACTTTACGAAAATAAATTTTTTAAAATTTAAAATAGAACACCCTAGATCCTCCCCACCAACGGTCTTGCTAATGAATATGGGATTCATATGAATTCAGTGTGGAACATCCATTTAAGAGCTTAACATAGGGCAATACTGATGATAGTTTTCACCACACGTTTAAAAGGTATTTCGATTATTTCAATTTAATTGACCCATCTCAACAAAATCTAACATTAGCCTACAAACTATTATTAACATTTGATTGCAAACCATCTAGTGAGACTCAGGGGTCCAGGAATAGAATGTCGGGCTTGAGATTGGTTCAAAACCTGTTGGCGGCCGTCTCAAATAACCAAATGTTTGACATCCGATAGCCAAGGATTAATAATCAATGTGCTCTAGTGATGTCGTTAAACAAAACAAACAAATCTACTTATAAACAATGACCAATTACTCTGAAAAGGTATGTAATATCTTATTATGAATGTCATCCCTTTCAATCAACAAATAATCGATGTTTAAGTTGAAATAAATTAATTTTCAAGGGCCAATACACACATTCATTTGATGTTCTTAAATTCAATGCGTGAATAACATAATGAATCACAATGTTATTGAACCTACTTTACCAAAAACAAGTAGCTTTTGTTTTAAACATTATAATTGCAATTTATATAAGTATCCCTACATCATCTATACATTGGATTTAACATCAATGTTGCATATTTAAAACCAAAACAAGTTATTTATGTTTTAAGAAATAAACAACCAATAACCTGACTGCAATGAATGAAATATTCTCATTTTTAAAAAAATTACCAAAAACAAAATGCATAATAACGTTGAATTACTGAATGTGTTAAGCAATGTGAAAACTGATTATGAAGTGCAAACAATGGAATTGTCCAACTGTAAAGACATTTAAATTCAAAATGTATCATACATATTTTTATCTAGATCAGTAGTTTATTGCAATGACCTCTTGATTTTTTAATTGATTTTTAATGTTTTATTGCAGTTTGGTCGATTTCTTTGCATATACTTACCAATGCATATACCTTCTAGAAATTTGTATAAAAATTATACCAAATATTGCAGTTTGTTTTTTAATTTCATTAAAACATTATTCATATGCATTATGTTCATATATATTGTGTACATTTGTACGTACAAAAGCAAAAGAGAAATATTAATGATAAAGTTTGTTGTTTTATCTTTGTTCACTATAACACCATCATAAATCTTAGACACTTATAAGCATGGTCGTATTACAAAATGAATGAAACCTGAAGAAAATGGTAACTGTCCAACAATGCTGTGTTGGCAGTTTTAATACCTAATATATACTATATCATACCCAGTGCTCGGCCTGTCGGTCGCCAACAATGCCAATTACGACAAAAATACAAAAGTGGCGACAAAATTGTCAATGTGGCGAAAACTTGTGGCGATTTTTTAAAGGTAACATTCTTGTGACATTTTAAAACTCAAACAAATAAACTGAAAGCGTGTGAGCAATAACCGAAACTAATGACTGTGTTAAAGTCTGTACTCCAATCACAGGTATTATAAACACTTAATCCCACATCAGACAATAGACCACACTGCATATTGTCAGACCGCTTGGCATTTGACTGTATTCGGGTTTTTTTTTCACTTGCTCTTAGGGTAAAACAAAAGAATCATTAATAATTAGGCTTAACGATAGCATCATACTGTCTATATCGATAGTGAGGTGTTCCTGTGTTAACACTACAAATGATGCATGTCAGTTGGCAATGCCAGTTACTTCTATAGACTCCGAAAGAGCTTTATCCAGTCAGAACATAATTAAGACAAGGTTGAGAAATTCCCTTTTGGTTAGTAATTTGGATAACTTGATGCGGATTAATCTGCATGTGACAAATGACTAAACAGGAATGAATTTCTATGCCGCTTTTAAGAAGTGGGCTGCAGATAAACGGCGTATGTTTTAAATATAAGGAAACTGCAGTAGTAAAATACCCTTACTGGAAATGGACAATCTCAATATATCAAAATAATATAATACACAAATTAGTTAACTATTATCATGCGTATGTGCAAACATTTTGTGTGATATTAATGTTTTGAGGTGAATTTGTGAGAAATATGTACATGTATACAGGCATGTACCTGCCTATACGCAAGTACGCAGTGGTGTATACATCACTTCCCCCCCCCCCAAACCAAAATACAAATTATATTGATGTATAGTACATGTAGTAAATTTTGTATTAAAGAATTTATTAAACCTTCAATGAGACGTGGAAGGTAGGTATCATTATTTTCACAGATGTGAATTTCAAACATGTATACACACAGAAAATGTAAACTGGAGCAAAACTTTAAGCAATAAATATGAATATTGCAATGAATTATATCACATATTAAATGATCTTCAATAATGGTGGCATCGCTCCAAATCATGTGATTCTCAGGTCAGAGTTCGAGGTGCACTGTCAAATCTCTTCGAAATGAATGAAACCTCAGCTGTGATTGGTAGATATATGACTGAGACAGTGGGTGTTTATGTAAATACTATGGCATCTACTCTATAATTTCATTATCTTTTTTTTACCCTTTAACTTGTAAGTCGTTAAAATGCTATGTGACAGTATATTTTCTTTGAGTCATAGTTAACGGCAGGCGTCACACTATGTGTATGTATACTGGCCCAGTGGTTTGAAATGTTGCTTCTATTACTTTTATTAAGAAATATTACTATGGTCATCAACTGAATTTTATTTGGTCCAGTGATATCTAATAAGCTTCTGGCCACATATAAACATAAATTTATGACAGATTAACTGTCAGACATAGAATATAGGTTATTTGTAAACATGAGACGGAAGGAGTAATAGTTGCATGGAAACCACAATTGTGTTAGATGACAATGTATCATAACACGTATGCCTAGCATACTCATGCTGCTTTACAAAGAGGCTTTGTGATATTTAAATGAGATTGCAATGAATATCCTGTAGACTGATTGCAAGACATTCATTATTTGCTGAATCATCTGCTTGTGTAAAATATTTGTTATTATTTGTATAGCTATTGTCAGTGAAATGACTTAATACTGCCTAGTTTTCAGTTTTCTTATTGTCATTATTAGCTGTAACAATCGCTTCCTGGATGCAGGGGATGTCCCCCCCTCCCCCAAACCCCTCAGGATTGATGATCCTGGCTGTAACAACATTTATTGACAGTTTCCAACATTGTCAGAAGCTGAATATCATGGTAAAACACGTAAATATTTTATTATCCTCAGACTTCAAGCATATTTGTTTGTTTGTTTTAACGACACTACTTGAGCACACTGATTTATTAATCATCAGTTATTTGATGTCAAACATTCGGTTATTTTGACATGTAGTCAATTGCGAACCAGCCTCCACTGAATCGCTGTCATCATCTTGAGAGTCCAATGTTCTACCGCTGGACCATCGAGGCTCCAGACTTCAAGTAGGTACCTCTGTTAGTCAGTTTTAGAAAGAAAAACAATAAGTTAAAAAGTAAACCAAACATTTTGTCATTTTCACCTCACACCTAAAAATCAGAATACTCTCTAAAACGTGGAAAGGACAAGCTCGTGTACTGTTGACATGTGTTTTACAAAATGTCCTAATAAGCTGCTTTCTGTACTATTTCTGTGGCACTCGCCAATCAATAAGAGCATTTATATGTCTGAGGAAACAAACCAGTCGAAAGTAATGACTTAATTATGACAGGTGTTCTGATTATTAGTGTCGGGTCATGGTGCCGGACACTATTTTAAACCTAGACCCTGGTGACAAGTGGGCACAGTCTTTTCATCTTTAATGATGTTTAATTGGCAGACATTTCCACTTGACAATAGTCCAAATAAATAAAATGATAATCGATATGAAACTAGGAGATTAATTTCACTGGTCATGCAATGACCACAATGGTCAGCTTACTTAAGGCAAAATAAAATTTATTGCAGATAAATGGATTTAAGTTGAACTAATCTTATCAACATATTTTTACTAGTAAGTGTCAGGATTGAATTCAAATGTTACTCAAAGGCACTCAATCAAACTCATCAAACTCATGCAGGTAATTAGGGCAAGTATTTTTGTTCGTATGCTCATTGTGGAGCTTTCTGTTTTTGTCCTGCATTTAATAAGATTGTTTATTGGTGTGTAAAGCACTATAAGTCTAAAAATGTGTGAATTCTGTCTCATTTCCCTACATATAGCTCAAAAGGTAGCGTGTCTGCCTGTGAACCAGTCGGTCATCGGATCGATCCTTCTCAGTGGACCCATTTGCAGTTTGTCTATTTTCCATTCCAACCAGATGTCCACAACTGATTCATCAAAGGCCATGGTATGTGCTGTCCTGTCTGTGGGACAGTGTATATAAAAGACCCCTTGCTGCTTATCGGAAAAAGAGTAGCCTATGAGATTGCAGGGGGTATCCTCTAAATATATATGTCAGAATGACCATATGATTGATGTCCAATAGCTGATAAGATAAAAATCAATGTGCTCTAGAGGGGTCATTAAATAAAACAAACTTTACATTTCCCTATATAATTAATGTAAAGGAAAACCAGTTACAATGTACCTATGTAAAAACAACGAGTATCCACTTTCGGTTACTGAGATTTTGAAATACTGTCCCGTTTAAGGCAAAAATTCCAATGCCTACTCTGAAGGGTGTAAAGAGGTTATCCACAAAATATGCAACACTTAAGGGGTTGGTGGTTGGGATAGTTTGTAGTCAAATATGACCGAGTATTACTGTTTAGCATTACAATACATGACAAATGTTTGGGTGGATCTTAAAACAGTCCACAATTAATGTGATATATTTTTGACCCTATATCTTACAAGAAGATGTTGTATTTGTTTAAATGATACCTGCTGGACGATCTTGCCTGACTTGAGAAGTTTGTGTGTTCGAAGCAGCTTGGAGCACTCATGAGAGAAGACAAGCAGGTCATTGCAGTGATGGTCCATCATGAACTGTTTGCCCTTCAGCTCTGCTCCGGGCCCTGTAACCTGCACAAACGACTCTTCCTTCAACTCTTCTATCACCTCCTCCACACTGCAAAAAAGCACTTTAATACAATTTCTCAATTAATATGACCACCTTGTCTAAACAATTACCTTGATTTCCTGAAATAAAATGAATCAAGAAAATACCACTATCACCGAAGTTGTATTTTTATGTCAGGGTTCCTGACGACTTGCATGAATGTAAATTCTAAACTTTTCATGACTTTTACAAATATTTAATGATCTTTTTGCACATAAATCTGTAAAAATGTACAGATGTATCACACTGCTATGAGCTAAAACTGAAATTTGGAAAACATTAATGTTATACTTGCAAAAAAAGACTTTATGCTCTTTAAGGAGTAAAAAATCAAACTTTCAATGGTGAAAAACATGGTTTTCATGGATATAATGCACTACAAGAAGTGATAGCTTGCACTTTGGTAAGCACAATCGAAACAAATCTTCGCTAATGCAAAAATTTCAAAACTTTTCATGACTTTTCAGTTTTAACCAAAATTTCTAAACTTTTCCATGTTTTTAATGACCGCGGGAACCCTGTTATGTGTATATCAGGGCTGTTTAGGATTACCCACTAGATCAAAGACTGACCAAAGAAAATGGACCACACTACCCCCCACCCTCAAATTTATCTCATTGGATTTAGGCAATTCACGAGATTGATCCTGGGGAGATAAAATCTGTGGAATTCTGTGGACAGTTCTCACCCCTGGGATATTCCATACCATTAACGAAAAAGGTATTTAAAATGTTCATACTGAGTATATGAAAACACTGGTACTCACGTGGTCTTAAGCTGGTTCACCCACATGTAGACAGGCATTTTGAAGTATTTGTCCTCTTGCTTGCGAATGTTTTCTGGCAGCAGAAACTCAATGTGTGGAGCGGCAGCTTTGATTCTGTGTCGTGCCAAGCAGGCATCAAGTTTTGTCTTGCTGGCGAGAATGGCCTGTTCCACCTGCGTACAGAGGTCATCCAGCTCCTCGCCTTCTAGAGGAGACCGGTGCTGGAACTTCCGGTTTTGAAAGTCACATAGCATCACCATAACTAAACTCTCTTCATCGCGGAGCTGGAGGAAAAGCAAGAGTACATTATAGATATTTTTAAATATTAAACATGTACCTCAGGGTCTAGACTGATTCACCAATTGCAGCTGAAGCAGGATTAAAATACAAAACAGATATTTTTTAAAAGATTTATGAAATTGTACACACAATCCATGAGGTCAATAGAAACACGCAAGTGTTCAGGATGTCAAAATACAAATTACTTTAAGTGGTGTAAAGCTCAAGGGCGACCATCTTGAAAAGAATAATAAACCATTTACAATGTATTTATATGTCATTCCACCTTTATTAAGTGGTGATAATGCCAGTCACCAGTTTTTCAGCAATGACTCTTGATTTTACAAACACCTGTTTAGACAATGGTTCTAAATCAGTGATTATAGCTTGTAAAAACATCAGATTAGACAAACCATTTCCACTGTTAAGAACCAGTCTGAAACCATAAAACCAATCTGGTTTAGGCACATTTCTACATTAAGACCAGTATTAGTTTCGACTGAATACATCGTATTTATATAAAGGTTATGTGTATTTATATGCATGCATGATGTTTCATAAAGTTCAGCACCGAACGACTGATTTTCAAATGGGGATGCTCAAAAAATGTCTTGCAAGCTTCGTTACCTTAAATGTTGGACTGGAGAAAAGAATCTTTACCCAAAATAAAAACGGGCAAAAAAAGAGGAGGGCCTAAGCCCCTTAGCCCCACCCCCAAACTCCAGGGTTTATCATTTCAAAGCATGCTGCTGAGAAAGTAAAAGACCTCAATCTTGTATGAGCACAACTGTTGTGTGTTTTGTCTGACTGTTTTATTTTCATATCACAAAACTAATCAGCTGATACTTTAGTTATTTTTCTCACATGGGAAATCAAATGTTTAATCAGCACACAAACAGGATTGTGCAATTTCATCAACATGCTGTAACATGAATTATTGGTTCATGACAGGTAGCTGTACAAGTGGACACAATACAAATCACTTTAAAACAAATGAACTACATGTACCAAATGCAACCACTGAAATTAATGAAACGTCCATAGCAAAATAAATGCTATAGATAAATAGTGTAAATGGCAATTTTCGTGTAAAGTATACTTTATTTTTAATAAGAAAAAAATATATATAATTTTTTTTTTTAGTCCGCACCAAAAAATGTCGCGGAGAATAAAAAAACTCTGCGGCAATCTCCAAGGCATTGCTGATTGCCATGGGCATTTTGAGGGATTGCCATTGACATACTGGGTTTTTGACAGACAGCTATGCAAGTGGTCACAACACAAATGACTTTAAAACAAATAAAAAACTACCAATGACGTACCGGCTTTTTGACAGGTAGTTGTACAAATGTTTTCAAAACGTTAAACCAGTAGCTGGGGGAAAACAGATATACCAAATATAACTGCAATCAATGGCAGATCTGTCAAGGTTATGTGGACGCCTGCCGTTCACTCGACAATACAGAGTCAATAGCAAGGTATTAATCACAATACCCGCATTCTTGCTCCGTACTGCACCTCATCAAAACAAGAACTGGGTTAACTCCTAATCTTAGATTTGTCATTAACAAACAAGAAGTAGGTTAACCTCATCACTCACTCTTTCCGAGTGTTATAACATTTTCCCACCACTTAACTAAATGACGTTTTGTAATTTGATGGTGATCCAGTGTGTATGCAATCTCCATAGCTAAATATATACAGTTTGACAAAAACTTATCACCATACTTGCTAACATGTTTATCTGAAAGAATAATATCAATTTCTAAAATTAAAATCACTGTCAGGGGTGTAGATTAGCAGTCGCCCACTCACTCATGTCCGGTTCATATTGAGTCAGGCGAGTTTAGTATTGATAATCAACCGCCCGGCTGGCCACCTCAGGTTTCCCCAAAGTGAACCACAAAACTGAATTCCAAACGGTGACAGAGATCACGATTTCATCACAAATTTCGTTTGTTACAGATGCCATTTTTGCTTTGCCATTGAGTTTGTTAAAAAAAAAAATACAACATGAAAAAAAAGAAATTTGTCCCCCACAAAAAATGTGCTGCAGAGAATGAAAAATTCCATGGCAATCTACATAGCATTGCCGATTGCTGTGGCCAATTTCAGGGGTTGTTAATGTACAATCCTGATTGTGTAAAACATTACTCAGGCAAGGCAGAACAGGGGGCCAAACAACATTAAGTAAATCTGTTAGCCCCCCAATGTTCGCTTGCCTCAACCATGTCTTTTACTAGATACCATGAAAGATTATATATATCAAACTGAAATACATATAAATGGAAGACATAAAAACTAAAATATTTTAACTTATTTATATTTTATGTGCACTACATTCATTTTGTGGACCTTGTATTAAAACCTACCTCAGGGTTATAGGAAAAAAAAGACACTTCTTGTGCTATTTGTCCAAGTACTGTCTGATCTGGAAGAGAGAAAACCAAAAATTCTGTATCACATTACAATCATACAAGATGTCAAGGAGTTTCTGATTGTTAATGTTCAAAGAGAACCATAAACATGAAAATATGCCAGAATATTCCAATGTACGATCTAATTTTACAGTAGCAGAGAAAACAATTCATTTGCAACATTTCTATACAGTATTTTAGCCACATATTGATTGACAGGCATGGAATATATAAAATAAATTCAATTTTGCTAATTGTTTGTTAAAATACTTACCATAATGAAAGGAGTTTGTTTAACGACACCCCAGCACATTATTAATTCAGCAGCTATTAGTAATACTATTAGTATTAGGTGTCTGACATATAGTATTCTGTGACTCATGATCTTTATAAGAAACCTGCTACCACATAAGCTACTCCTTCCAATTAGCAGCAAGGGATCTTTTATATGCACTTTCTCTTAAAGGACAGCACATACCATGGTCTCTGATAAACCAGTTGTCGACCACTGGTCGGTGTAAGTGGATTACTCTCGCCCATTAAGCATTTGTGGAGCACTCACTCTAGGTTGGAACCGGTATTGAGATTAAAAACCCAGGTCTCGACTGAGATTTGATCCCAGTATCTATCAGCCACGAGACAGACAACTTAAGCTCTCCACCACTGAGGCCGGTACTTACCATAATTATAAATATAGCCTAAAACATTATTTCAATGCATATTTTTGTAATTTATATTTGATATCTGTCTTTACTCTAAATATTTTGAATAATTATTAGGCTTTGTGTACTTCAAAGGCTTCACTTGACTTTTTGACACTTTGATCCATTCAATTATTTCTGAGCACCAGAAAGTATGTTTACTTTGGCCCGAATGTAGCAATTAGCTTCATGTACAGGCAAACAGAATAGCTTCTATTAAAGGAACAGATCAGTTCTTATCACCATTTAACAGGAAATTTATGTACAAAATGATACACTATTTATAATTTACAATTTCTCGCTTAAAATATATTTCGCACATCATAATTACGAGTTTCTGGCCTTTCTTGTGTCTATCGTGTCATAGTTGATAATTATGTCCTGCCAAAATTTATGTCCAAGGATATACATATATAGGGTGTCCAAAAATGATCTGTACATCATGCTTGAATGAAGTTTATGATGGCACGTAGGATTATTAAACAAAAATTTTTAAGAATCTGTAGTTAAAAAGTTTCTTTCATTAAAGTAACAATGTTACCAACATTCGATATGTGCACCAATTGTGATTGACTATTAATAACAGACAGAAATTGTACAGGTAATTCTTGGACACCCTGTATATAAACGGGTTGAATTTTACTACGGCATTTGCTGCATCGCCCTATGCCGTTCACGCAATTCCCTCTCAATTTCACTTCTAACAAAGGCAAATATTGCTATGTCTTTCCCCCGCTTACCCCATAGGAAACTCACATTTGCCATTGTGCCCCAGATGTATCCTCAAAATTGCCTTTTTAATGACTGATGCTGAAAATAAGGGTTGTTAGTGGCCCAAAATAAAATACCTGGGCGACCATCTTAGAATTACAAACTACCAACCACTATTCTCTGTTTCTTTTAATTGGACAGTCAAAATGTTGTTTTTGCATTACTATGGTCCACTAACAATGAAAGTTTAATGGCTCCAAATTTTATATTTCTGTCCCCATATTTCTGACATCAGTATCAAGCCAGTGCCGGATTAACCTATAGGCTTGGCAGGCTAAAGCACATGCCACGGCCTTTGATGAACCAGTTGTGGATCACTGGTTGGAACAGAAAATAGCCCAAACTGCAAATGGGTCCACTGAGATTCTGGGTTATTATGCAGACACAAAATTCAACATTGCTTTATTGTTGTTGTTTTTTGTGGTTATTTTTAAATTTCTGACTTCTATTCAGAACTTAAGCAATTATTCCGAACCAGGCAGATGACTGTATACAAACATTCCTTTCCTCGAATAGAAAGAAAAAAAAAAACTTTACAAATGATTGGTTGTGAAATGAGATATAAAAAGCCATGTCGTACTTGGAGAGAGTTCACTCCAGGCAGCAATAATGTCAGATTTAAACCTATTGACATCTTTGTGTTACTCTACAATGTTGACACGCCGTCGTCAGTGCAAGCGGCTCTGTTACGCCCTCCCTGCAAGTTGTCAACTTGTTTTTGCTTGACACAATTTACTTTTGCTACATGCAGGATTTAGCTCAGTTGGTAGAGCATTGACCCAAGGTGCATTGGTCATAGGATCAAATCCTATCAACGGACTCATTCTCTGATTTTTTTTTTTCCCCATCCTCATTATCACCTCATGACTGATATATATCAATGACTGGTTTGTGCTGTCCTGTCTGTGTGGAAATATATGTATAATAGATCCCTTGCTGTTAATCAGCAGGTTTCCTCTTAAATGCATACTCCCACAGACCCTTGACCTAATTAATTTTCAAACAAAGAATGAATTTTAAATATAACCTTTTGATTTGTCCATAAAAATACTTCATTCAACTACTTACATAACCACCGTATCTTGCTTATTATCAATATTTTAAAAATAATAATGAATTATGCTCACGGACAAATAAATCTTAAACCATAAATTCAACATGGAATTGCCTACACCATGGTTCAGGTAAAACGTCTTGCGTGATATAAAATCGAGATCCAATATCACAAATTCATGTAAGTTTCATTCATAATCAATATTTAGAGCACAAAGACCTTTAAATTTCGGGGGATTATGCATTTAAGAAAATGAGTCAAAACACTGTTTGGCACCTTCTGAATAAATGATGTGTTTGGGTACCATTATACAATCCTTTCTTCAGACGGTGCCAAACAAGTTATGGAACTACTGGCCCTGGTAGCATAGTAGTTAAACTGTCAGACTGATGGCTGGTGGGTACTGGGATCAAATCTCAGTTGAGGCATGGGATGTTTAATCTTAATATCATTTCCAACACAGAGTGAGTTCTCTTCAAGGCTTGATGGGCAGGTGTTCACCGCTTGCACTCATCTGTTTCTCAACAACTGGTTTATCAAAGGCTGAGAAAGCCAATGTACATAAAAGATCCCTTTGCTGGTGTATAGTTAAACAGCCAGTTCTTTCTGTTAACCTTTTTCAACTAGATTTAACAGACAGAACAGCACATACCATGAACTTTGATATACCAGTTATGGAGTTGTAACAGTCATGGACTCAAGCATTGAGATTTTGGAAAATGACTCGTTTTAATAAAGTATCGGCAGCCAACGTCTTGTATTTGCTTTCAACCAGACTTGACAGACTAGAGGCCCATGGGACGGATTCTCAAAGTGTGGGGCTCCTTTTTCAAAGAAGGGGAACGGGCTCATTTTTCATGTGTATAAAATATGTTGTGCTAAACTGCAAATTTATACCCGAAATAAAAACTGGCAAAAAAAGGGGGCAGAGATGAGCTGAGTCGCCCCCACCTTCTAGCCATGTCTCCTACAGGCCTGGACTGAACAGTACATACCATGAACTTTGATATATCGGTAACGAAGTTGTAACAATCATGAACGCAAGCTTCGTGATTTTGTAAAATGACTAATTTTAATGAAGTATCGGCAGCCGACATCTTGATGCTTGCTTTCAACTAGACTTGACATAAATTGAGTGAAGTTCTAGAACTGTTTCTTTGAAGAGCCGTGGAACAAAGGTTTCCGTGTGATTGAAGTTATTGCAAAGATTAATGAAGCTTTCAACACTTCAAAAAGAATGCCTCGGCCTCGGACTGAAACAATGATTTGAAATCTAGACTGTTTCATCATTTGTAACAAACAAACACTTTTTGGATTTCTTTCTTGTTTGAATGTTTCTTGCTTGTTCCTTTTGTAACAAACAAAATGTATTATCTCATTAGCCGATGGCAGGGTATGATAATAGCTATTGTCGTAATGGTATTGATGACAAGACTTCAATATATGCTTTCGTTTGCAGGGTTTTTTTTATTGACGAGAGTAAAGAAATGCTAAGGGCAGAGATTTGTACAAAGAAAATCAAAGATATCTACAAAGACTGATGTAAATTTTTAACAAACACAGGTTTAGATTTTTACAAAAATAAAGGCATTTTTTTTTCTGACAATTTATTGTCCTCAGAAACAGAATGTCACAGTGTCAGGGATGTGGGGCCCAAAGCTTAATGGCAGGTTTTTACAAAGAGAAAGTTTTTGCAAAGATAGTCATAGAATTTAATGAAGATGGTCATCCAATGATTGATAAATAAATATACTCTATTGATGTCATTAAACTTTTTTTTTCATAAATTATAAAAATATAAAGTCAAGTTCACACAAAAAAATGGTAGCGTGTCTGCCTGTGAACTGGTCGGTCGTCGGATCGATCCTTCTCAGTGGACCCATATGCAGTTTGGGCTATT
>JAULBS010140045.1:0-12783 GCA_032355785.1 Symmetromphalus regularis | reverse complement strand
CTGTTCTGGCCTGTAATTAGTAAACAATGTTAGATTACTGGAAAGACGATATTGTTTTAGAAACATCTATTATGTTGACCTTTATTAATAATACAGTGTATATAGTGTATAATATTCTAAAACACGTCTTCGGGTGATCCTTTATAAAAATAATTAATTAAAACAGGAACTTTTGTTTAACGACATTCCAGCACATAGGTAAATAAGTTTATACGTCAGTTTCATGGTATTTGGTGACTGATGGTCTTCAGAGGAAACCTACTACAACGACCTAGACTATTCATTCCGAGGGGTCTTTTGAATGTGTTTTGACACAGAGAGAAGAAAACACAATAGCTTCGTGACATAAGTCGTGGAACATTAGCTGGAGCGGTAAATAGCCCATTGGGTTAGCTAAATGGTATCGATTCAACTACTTATCACATATCAAAAGCGAATTAATACTAGTGTTCGGAATAGATACAACTATTAAATATTTTCACATACACAAACCATTTTGTTTTCTATTAAGAGAACCACAATACTATTTGGATCAAAAAAATAAGTTTCATATGACATACGAGATTATTTCATTACTTTTATCTATAAATATAGTTTGTTGTAAAATTTAAATGCTTGGAGAGACAAATAAACATTTCAGTTACTAGTTTCCTCATCACACAAGGTAACCATAGTCCAGTCAATGTATTAATAAATAGGCTTAACCAAAAGAAATTGCAAGAGATTAAAAAAAAAATCTTTTTCATTTCACATTTATTTCTTAAAAGTAAACTGTGTTTTATTTAACGACGCCTCTAGAGCACATTGATTTTCATCTTATGATCGGCTATTGGATGTCAATCATATGGCCATTATGACATAATTATTTATTTAGAGGAAACCCGCAGACGCCCACTTCAGCTTTTCTTTCCGTTAAGCAGCAATGGGTCTTTTATATGCACCGTCCAAAGGACAGAACAACACATACCACGGCCTTTGATGAAACAGTCGAACGGAACATTTTTTTTTCTTAGTAACATACTAAAAATAGAAAAATTTAAGTATATATAATGCTGTTTTTTTTAAATATATATTTAGGGATGGGGGTATTTATTTCGAAAATTAAAATTTCTAACCAGATATGTTAAATTAGTCTTATTATTGTTAATTGCCTGCTGTATAGATATCTTTGTCTATAAGTATGACAAATAATAAATTTAATTCCAACAACCTCCAATTGTTTAATCATTCAGATTTGACATGTTTTATCGTCAATCTGCTGCCAGTAAGGTGTCAATATCACTATATAAATACACGTGTATGTTTTCTGAAATGTGCAACAAAATGATAAAACAACGGTTTAAAATGTCCGCGTCAGAGATATTTCAAGATAAGCATTGTTTTTTGCATAAAACAATAAACATACTTGTTTTAAAGAGTCTGTCTTTTTTTTGTTGCTGGAATAAAGTCAGTTCAGAGAGAGAAAATAGTAACACAAATCAATGTAAACACGACGAGGTGATAAATCACGTAGAGTACAAGTATCTTGTAACTTTCAACTAATGCAACGCTTTCAAATATTCATTTTTTTTCTGCGACAACGCTTTGCAATTGACAGTAAGGAAATCTACGAAAGACGTTCATTTCAACACTGAAATAAACAACATCTTTGTTGTCGATATCTTGTTCTGTGTTGTGCATATGCTAATGTTATTCTATACTACACTGTCGAATTAGCTGTAAAGTCCATCTTTAAAAAAAAACATTTTATCGGCCTCGATGGTGCTGTAGCTACTTGGATCAAATCTCAGACGAGGCATTGAAAAAACGTTTTGGCTAAGAAAACTTTTACTTAAAACACCCATCGCTTCTCACAAACTTTAGAATAACGTGCACGGTTATTGGATTACCTTGGACTTCACATTCTGATAACAGCCCAAATCAGTGAATACGCCCAGTTAAAAAAAGAAAATTAATAAAACAATATTTAAAAAAAATAGATTTTTAAAGAATATAAAAAGTGAAAAAAATAAAACGATGAAGAAAATGGCCAGCAAAAGTGTTAAAACATATATTACTGCTGTAAGCAGAAACAGCATGCTCAGTCACTATTAAAGTTGTAATAAAGTGAAATAAATCAAAGTTCAACTATATATTTTTACAGTACTAATAAACCTGAACTCACTTCACACATTAAAAGAGGGGCATTGAATGCTGTCAAAACAGTTGACGTGGGTTAGGTGTTCTTTTTTTTATTTCTGTCGGCTAACACCAATGAAAATACAGAAAACAATTAATTGGTATAAACACCGTTTTATGAGAATAAATTTTTTGTCGTCTTGTCTTGATAAGTCATGATTTCAGAACTTTAGTGGTAGAGACCATCATTTAAAGTAACATAAGTCATGATTTCAGAACTTTAGTGGTAGATACCATCATTTAAAGTAACATAAGTCATGATTTCAGAACTTTAGTGGTAGAGACCATCATTTAAAGTAAGTGGATTGTAAAATATAGATATTAAACCACGCAGTTTTGCCAAAAGCTGAAATCAACCATGCAATGTTTTCATTAACAGCTGTCTAGTTAAAAATAGATACGTTCGACATGCGACTGGTTTCGCCTGAATGGGTCACCAATGAGCTTGTCTCGTAGACTGATTTAAAATAAATAGCTAGAAATCAACATAAAGCATTACTAATGCATAGGAAATACCACTCCAAAATTTACAACGGACAAAGTACTACTCTCAGATCTAACCTTATTCTCACTGCATATCCATAAATGAGAGATGGTGGAAGGGAAACAGTTGTGTGACAACGGACAAGTAGTAGTTTCATATCTAATTTTATTCTCATTGCATATACATACAAGAGGTTGTCGAAGGGAAACAGTAGTGTGATAACGACAAGTAGTATTTGTCAGATATAATCTTATTATCTCTGCATATCCATAAACGAGAGGTGGTGGAAGGAAGTAGTGTAACAACGGACAAGTAGTAGTCTCAGATGTAATCTTATTCTCACTGCATATCCATAAACGAGAGGTGGTGGAAGGGAAACAGTAGTGTGACTACGAACAAGTACTACTCTCAGATATACCATTATTCTCACTGCATATCCATAAACGAGAGGTGTTGGAAGGGAAACAGTAGTATGACTACTAACAAGTACTACTCTCAGATATAACATTATTCTCACTGCATATCCATAAACGAGAGGTGGTGGAAGGGAAACAGTAGTGTTACTACGGACAAGTAGTAATCTTAGCTATAATCTTATTCTCACTGCATATCTATAAACGAGAGGTGGTGGAAGGGAGTAGTGTGACTACAGACAAGTAGTAGTCTTAGCTATAACCTTATTCTCACTGCATATCCATAAAGGAGAGGTGGTGGAAGGGAAACAGTAGTGTGACAACGGACAAGTAGTAGTCTCATATCTAATTTTATTCTCACTGCATATCCATACGAGAGGTGGTCGGAGAGAAACAGTAGTGTGATGACGACAAGTAGTATTTGTCAGATATAATCTTATTATCTCTGCATATCCATAAACAAGAGGTGGTGGAAGGGAGTAGTGTAACAACGGACAAGTAGTAGTCTCAGATTTAATCTTAGTCTCACAGCATATCGATAAACGAGAGGTGATGGAAGGGAAATAGTAGTGTGATTACGGACAAGAAGTAGTTTCAGATTTAATCTTATTCTCACTGAATACTAAATTATGTGATTCCAGATTAAAAAAAAAAGATTGTCCTTTCTCACACGTATTATACCACATTAAATTGTTAAGATTTTGTACAACAGACATGGTTTCAATAGACTATTTTCCGTTCCAACCAGTGGTCCACAAATGGTTCATCAAAGGGCATATAAAAACAAATCTTGCTGCTTATCGGAAAGTAGCCTATGTGGCGGCAGTTGGTTTCTTCTAAATAAATGTCAGAATGACCATATGGTTGAGTAAAGTAAAGTTTGTTTTATTTAATGATGCCTCCAGAACACACTGATTTTTATCTTATCATCGGCTATTTGACGTCAATCATATGGTCATTCTGACATATGCATTTAGAGGAAAGCCGCTATCGCCACATATGCTACTCTTTTCCGATAAGCAGCAAGGGGTCTTCATATGCACCGTCCCACTGACAGGACAGTTCATACCACGGCCTTTGATGAACCAGTTGTGAATCACCGGTTGGAACGAAAAATAGCCCAAAGTGCAAAGGATCGATCCGACGACCAACCGGTTCACGACCATAATTATGATTGACGTCCAATAGCCGAAGATAAGATAAAAAATCAATGTTCTCTAGAGACGTCGTTAAATAAAACAAACTTTACTTGGTTCCTATAGAATGACCGTTCGGGCATGTTTCGCGGTATATCTATAGCTCAATATCCCTTGTATGATGATAACGGGCCAATTAATTTCCCATGCTATATTTATATTGAATTAATGTTTTGCTTATGGCATGCAAGTATGAGTCTGTATGACTTCATGCTGGCCTTCCTCCGAAGAATACATATATTCTGTGAGGTTTCCTTTGAACGATAATTTCTGTTTCTGTTATAGTCATGAAACCTGTTCACCGAGAGAAAGAACAAACAGATATCTGTGGTTTTATATTTAGATAAAATATTTAATGGCCATTTCAATATCACGATGTATTATTAAAGACATTCTACTTTGAAGTTTATTTTATTAGGCTGCGGAAGAGAAGTCGCATATTTATCTATCAATCATGTGATGTTTTATTTCTAGCTAACAAATAATGCCATATCAATAATGTTGTTAAAATATTGATGTTGACAAATAATAAAATAAGGGGGTAATTACGTAGTAGAATTAATAAAAGTTTGTTATAATAAGTGACACATCAAAGGGATTTTTCGTTTAAAACATAAATGTTTGACAAGATAAATGATTTTGGAAATGAAAAAATTGTCA
The DNA here is from genome assembly GCA_032355785.1 of Symmetromphalus regularis. Taxonomy (NCBI): domain Eukaryota; kingdom Metazoa; phylum Mollusca; class Gastropoda; order Neomphalida; family Neomphalidae; genus Symmetromphalus; species Symmetromphalus regularis. The sequence continues at coordinate 7,852 of JAULBS010140045.1, read as the reverse complement.
AATCATAATTTTGGAGGACATATTTTGTATTTTGAATTTTATATGTACATGAGCTTATACTTATTTGTGAAAGTTTAAATTTCACCTGAGTTCTTTATTTTCGTGTATGAATACCAAATTGAGCTACTGTGGTGTAATGATAGGTCATCACACTCTCAAGCTGAAGAACGTAGTTCAAAACCCGGAGCCTGGTTCACACTTAAAACCGTGTCAAAATGTCCAAATATTAGACACACAATAGCCAATGATTTATAAATCAATGTGCTCTAGAGGTGTCGTTAAAAATACTGGTTCATTTAATATGGTATTGAATATGTGCTCATTTTGTAATATTTAGTTGCCATGCATAATATACATGTAGCATTCTCGCAAAATGATGTTCGTGACATTGCATGGCCGTGGCATGATTTGATATAAATTAACAAAATTAATACTTCCTTATTCAATAAATATGATAATACAAATGCGAGTTTAAGATATACCGTGGAGCGGAATGTAGCTCAAACGGTAGTGTGTCCGCCTGTGAACTGGTCTGTCGTCGGATCGATCCTTCTCAGTGGACCCATTTGCAGGTTGGGTTATTTTCCGTTTCAACCAGTGGTCCACAACTGATTCATTAAAGGGCGTGGTATGTGATGTCCTGGCGGTGGAACGGTGCATAAAAAAGACTCTTTTCTGCTTATCAGAAAGAATAGCCTATGTGGCGGAAGATGGTCTCCTATTAATAAATATGTCAGAATGACAATATGATTGACGTCCAAATAGCCGATGATAAGATAAAAATCAATGTTCTCTAGAGGCGTTAAATAAAACAAACTTTACTTTTTGTATCAAATCACGTGATTACCACGTCAGATATATATATACGAATGTATACGGAGTAAATATAACTACAGTTGTGATTGATGGATATTTGAGGCAGTGGTTATTTGTGAAAATACTGTCACATGTACCTTTTCTTTCGATTATCTTATATTTTAGGTTTTTAGTGGGGTTTTTTTGTTTTTCTTTTTTTTCTCTCCATTGTTGATATCTTGGGTGGAAATAAAAAGTGCGTTAATTGTGTCCTGATTAGAGGGTTGCCAATATAAACATCCTGTAAGACGTTAAAATGTAAAGTTTATATGAATAATATTCAATGGTAGATATCACATCGTATGTTTCCCCTCCATTAATTTTATTTTAAATGTTACTATGGTTGTCAATAGGATTTGATTTCGCACTGTGTAACTTGAAATAGTTCTGAACAATTTATCACTGTTCGTTTCTTTTTTCCTGAACGCATATTTTTAGAGTTATTACTAATTATACACATTTATTTAAATCTGATCTGCTTACAGTAGTGTCAGCACATCAGTCATATGAAATAGGATTCGGATGCGGACCTATAATGACAGTGAGCTAATAGGTTTTCATCAGCAAGGTCAGTCGTGTTATTACGAGTTAATATTTCGAATCATTGACAACTACTGGAAATTATTAAGTTAAGTTTTAACTAAAAAATTTTACTGTGGTTTTGTGTCAGTTGAGACATGAGTAATGAGATTCCGATGTTGAGCTATTATGACAGTATGTTGAAGGCATAGTCCCACGGAATTTTAGGGATTTGTGGTCTAAATATTGATTACGAATGAATCTTACATGCACTTGTTATACTAGATCTCGTTTTTATATCAAGCAAGACATTTTAACTGAAACATGGTATAAGGAATTCCATGTTGAGTCGATAGATTTTTTTCAAATTTCAAGATCGGAAATCCTCGTGGGGTCGAAATATATTGTAACGAAATGTTTTTGCAGTTGCAAAAATATTCAGAAATTTTTAAGTAACTGCTAACGGGACTCGAAATATACTACTATACCTCACAGCTTCATCGGGAAAAAACACGTATTTATTTCACTTTATTTGTCCATGAGCGTAATTCATTATTATTTTTAAAATATTGATAATAAGCGAGATGCGGTGGTTATGTAAGTAGTTGAATGAAGGTAGTTAGTTCTATGGACAAATCAAATGTTTATATAATTTAAAATAAATTCTTTGTTTAAAAATTAATTAGGTAAAGGGTCCGTGGGAGTATGCATTTAATAAAAAGGCCAACAATGCATTTTTTGTTTAACGTGTCTAATTTAATTTTAAAAAAAAAACTCTCTGGCTGCCTGCTTGGCTGTCTGTCTAATATTTGAGATTTAAATCTATTTTGTTTCGAGAATATAATAAAATAGAAAATGGTCGATTACAATTTGTTTAATTTGAAAAAAATAAATCCGGATGCTGTATTTGACAACAATTTCGGCCAGTTAGTCGCCCTGCAATGACGTAAAATAGATCTAGAAAGAATTCAAATTTCCATATCTGATTGCCATCTTTGATTTATATGATAACACAACACACTGATTAGCATATGGTTATTATAAAAATATAAGTCAATTCCTTAGCCTTTAGGCAGGGGCCTTTAGTTTAGGCTAACATACAGTTTTGTCTTTGATAATGTAATATCCAAAATATTGACAGTTGTATATTATATCTTGAACGCCATCTTAGAGCTGAATTATCTTATTTCCGTCTTATAACATAATTTGGTACTGAAAAATATAAACACAATTGCAGTTTTAATAAATGCGCGTTTTACCAAACGACTATCAACGAATGCCCGGATTGAAATATAAAATCGAGCCACCATTGTTTTAAAGGCAGTTCCGTCTCCAGGTTGCACACCACTATAGATTTTTTGTATATTTCAATGTAATATCTCTGTTGGAACGAAATTCATATTGGAGGGAGGCAGGCCCGAATGCGGGGTGGGGTGGGGGGTGCGACTGGTGAGCACGCACCCCCTCCCCTAAATCTGTTGAGGTCCGTAAATGCAATTTCTGGTTCTTTAATAAATATGTGTGAACAAAACTAATTATGCTGGACACAAATTGCATTTGTCAGAAACTTGTTTATCATCTTACAGTTTCACAGATAAAATAAGATTTTGTTAACACCTAAAAGTAATAATAATGCAAAAAATAAGAACAAGCACAATTCAATTAAAACTGGGGGGAAAATGTCACATGAAACAGATTAGAAAAAATAAATTAGGAATGTTGAGGCAGCTAAGTATTCATTCAGACTACTATCGCAATAGTATCGCAATTGTGTTTTACTATCGCAATAGTATCGCACTAGTGATTTGACTATCGCAATACTATCGCAATAGTTGGAAAGGCCCCGATAATCACCCCTATTTAGTATCGTCTGAACGTGACAAACCAAATATGCGTTATTAGCATTGATATTTCATAAATGAGTGGTTTGAGGGAATTAAAGTAAAGTACATTGATTTATACCAGGCTGGACCAGTTTAGTTCAAGAAAGGTTTATAATTATATTCAACGCTGGGGTTATTCGACCTATCCGCAACTAATTTATTGGTTTACTGAATAAAAAAAATCTGCTCTCGTGTGTGGGAAAGTGCATATAAAATACCCCTAGCTGCTTATTGAAAAGAGTAACCTATATGGCGGCAGCGGGTTTCCTCTAAAGAAATGTGTCAGAATGACCATATGCAGTGGCGTAGCTTCCATTAAGGCAATGAGGCAACTGCCTCACTTGATTTTTTTGCAGAAACAAATTTAATGTGATTAATATTATAAAAGTTTATTAAAATACGAGAAATAAAAACCTGTTGCCTCACTAGAAAAAAAAGACCCAAGCTACGCCAATGATATGTTAGAAGTCCAATAGCAGATGAAAAGATAAAAAATCAATGTGCTCTACAGACGTCGTTAAATAAAACAGCTTTACTTAGGAAGACCGAATAAGTGTTACGTTAATGTTATATGTTTTCGGTATTTCGGTTTTTAAACAAAACACACAAAAACAACAACAATAAACCCTACTGGCAAAGGGGAAAATAGAAACGAGAAAAATAGGATATTTTGGATAGTTATCTCGAAAATCTAACAGTTTTAGTCGTAAATTGTTTTATTGTTTTACGTGTAAACTGTAGGCCTACTGAGGTTAATCTATGTCCATCAATGACATCATCAAAATGAGCGTATATCCTAAAACAAATTCTGAACGCGACTAACCTGAACTAAATATAGAACTTGTTTCAGAGAATTATAGGTTTGTTACCGAGAATGTTATGACAACGTATTATGTAACTTTATACATTCAGAGACACAGCTTGAACAATAGCTCTGAGCGACTGAAACGGTAAGGATAAAGAGGGGATATATGAGAACGTAAAGGGTCGTTGATAAAAAAGAACCTAATCACCATCACCAAGTTATTTACGTGTACACATCCATCCGTATTGGTTCGGGCACGTCCCTCATGATGGCTCAGACTAGTCAGAGTTTCTGACCTTATTAGACAGCTATTAATTACTGATGTTTGCTGTCTAGCGTCAGACAAGACTCTATATTGAAAATCTTCGGACTTTCTATATGATAGCCGAGAAATCCTGCATCCGCGCCTATTAATGTTACGATAGTTCGAAGTAGGAGGTTTCAGGCGGAAATCTTTCCAGCAAATTTTAAAGTTGATCTCTTCCTTGATTTTGATTGTAATACTTTATTCAAACTTTTTAGCAAGCTACATTGTATCTTTGCTTATAGCCTAAATTATTTTTATTTTTTGTTTCTCCAATATTGCTAAAACAGAGATACTTTGAACGAGGGAATAATAATGATACCCCTCACTCCAACCCTACACCCACACCCACAATCACAAGAAATTAATCATTAGTTAACATGTCACGATTTTTTTGTTTTTGTCGTCCAAGAAATGTTGGCATTACACTTCAATAATTGAGTTTGTTGTTTGGGATAAGTCTTATTCGTGAAAGGTGGTTGAAACGATGTAGTAAAAAACCAACTGCCATACAGGCGCGGATGCAGGATTTCAGAAAGAAGGGATTGTGTGGGGTCCAAATGTGATTGGTGAATAGGACATGGCGAAAACACGGTTAATTTTCACGTCCTTCCACTCGCAAAATATATATAAAAATATATAACAATATGAGATATCCGGCCCCCCTGAACCCTCTCTGGATCCGCTACTGCCATAAAACCAAACAGTGTGTTTTCCAGTGCTAAAAACCTCTTGTTTTTCAGCGCCCCTATAGGATTGATATTTATTGTTGTTTATTCTCGACATTGTCCTATTTAATTCGTATGAAAAGTAAGGCAAACTGTCCATATTTTGACCAAGTCGTAATCTAGATCACACATTTAGAATATATTAATTAAACACCATAGGCAGCGGGAGCTCCCCAGAGTACTTTATATATGCATATACAAGGCACAAAATAACTGGTTTCGCATCGCAATTTGCGATGGAAAAAAACAAAAGCAAAATGCAAAACACCACTTTTTCATGGTCTTTATTGAATTGTTTCTTGAGTTCACTACATTACTATAATGCCAATAAATTGATGACACTGCACAGTTAAGAGTTCAGTAATGTACTCTCACAAATCTTGCTAGTAGTAGCCTGCGAATTGTTGGAAATTATTGCTACACATTTTACCAAAATTACTAATAATGTTTTAACATTGGTTAGCAATTTGTTAGTGAATTGAAATTTTTTATTTTCTGCCTTGCATATACTTTGTTTGTTTTTCTACACAAAATAACTAAAATTAGAAAGTGGGCCAAAATATATTTTCTGTTCTGCTGCTAATGAATATTTAAATATTATTCTTCAGGATACGTATGGTGAAAAACAATGGCAGAAGGTTGCTGGAGTGTTTTTTCTGATATTGACCTAGAAGAAGCCAGACAGTATGTTGAGGAAAAAGGAGTTTCTGATTTGGTCAGTTTTCTTGAGAAGAAAACAAAGCAATGGAAATTTGTCAGTATTAACATTGGTATAGTCGGAGAGTCTGCTGTTGGAAAATCGTCGTTTATTAACTGTATGCGGGATCTAAGAGCAGACGATGAAGGTGGCGCTCCAGTAGGAACTGGCGATACAACGAATGAACCAACTAAGTACTGCCATCCTTATAATGAAGAGCTTGTATTTTGGGACCTGCCTGGGATAGGAACACCAAAATATCCAAGGAGTGAAAAGTACTTGGACAATATTAACTTTGAGAGATATGACTTTTTCCTTATATTGTCAGACAGTCGATTTTCAGCGAATGACGTATGGTTGGCAAGAGAGATTGCAAAAACAGGCAAAGGTTTCTTTTTTGTGCGTACCAAAATTGACGAAGCGATGGAAAATGAAGAGGCCGTACATGGAAACGATTTCTCACCAAGTGCGGTGCTGAACAGAATAGTTCAGGACTGCCAGAAGAATTTTATGGCAGCCCAGCTGAAAAATGCTCAGGTGTTTTGTATCTCTAACTACCACAGAGAAATGTGGCAGTTTGAAGATCTTATGCGACAGATTACTGATTCATTGCCAGACATGAAGAGAATCTGTTTGATACTGTCTATAGGCCCTGTATCAAAACAAGTCATCAGAGAGAAAACAAAATGCCTTACTAAGGACATATGGAAAAAAGCAACGATGTCCGCAATTGGAGCTGCTGGGGGCGCCATGGTTCCCATCCCATTGGTAGGTGGAACTGTTGGTGTTGCTGTGGATGTTGGTATTTTAATAACTGAGGTCAATTTCTATCTGAAGCAGTACGGCTTGGATGATGAGTCACTACAGCAGCTATCACAACGTACCAACACGACTGTTGACTACTACGTAAAATCACTTAAATTTGCTTCAGAAATTATTACTAAACGGCAAAGCATTAAGAAATTTGTTATTGACATAATAAAGAAGGAAGCAATCAAACAAGCAGAAAAAAGAGCAGCAGGCGGCATATCCTATGGCACGTGTTACTACTTCCTGGAAAAAACAATCAAAGAATTCGAGAGTGATGCACTTTCTGTTGTTGAAGCTGCCATCTTGCAAACAAGTTCCCAAGTCCACAACACGATTCGTTGACATTAATTAGTATAACTAAAACAGTGTTACGGCAAACTTTTAAAAGTTCATTCTTACTTTGCCACATTGAAAGTAATGCAAAGTGAAATAACTAGTACTACTAACCATCGGACACTCTTAGATTGTGATGTGATTTGGGCTTATGCAGCGTCGATTACATTGTGCACAAAATGCGATCCGTATAAAAACACGGTGTTCAAAACTGTACCACTGCATTTGACAGAGACAAAGGGATATATACAGGCAAATCCAAACCCAGTTTGTATGTCGACTGTCACAATGAACATATAATTTACAGATGCTTTTTTTTTTGATGGTGATGATGACCAATTTCATGTACATATTAATTAGCTTGAAACATAAAATAATAAATAAACTTCTAATTATATTAAGTATTAAATTAACTATTCTCTTAAATTGACTTATTTATTCTAATAAATACAGTTCTTATTAAGCTAAGGAATATATACAGACAAAACTAAACCCAGTTTGTACGACGATTGTCACTATGAACATTTAATTTACTACAGCTTTTATTATTTTATTTCATGTACATATTAATTACCTTGAAACATAAAATAATAAAGAAACTACTAATTAAGCTAAGGGATATATACAAAGTCAAACCTAGTTTGTACGACGATTGTCACTATAAGCATATAATTTTCTGCAGCTTTGAAACATAAAATAATAAAGAAACTGGGTCATTCCATGTCAAATCAACAGATTTTCTGACAATTTTCCACGACTCAGTCTTAGAATTCCTCAAAATATCCATTAAAAAACTGATATCCTGAAAATAGTAGCTTAATCGGATGATTTTTCAAATTTTGGCAGATGTGTGAAGTTTAGTTTTTTTTGTCAGATTTGTGGCATTTTTTTTATATGAATTTCAACGACACTGTTGAT
>JAULBS010140034.1:0-12784 GCA_032355785.1 Symmetromphalus regularis | reverse complement strand
CGCCTCTAGAGCACATTGATTTTTATCTTATCATCAGCTATTGGACGTCAATCATATGGTCATTCTGACATATATATTTAGAGGAAACCTACTGCTGCCATATAGGCTACACTTTTCCAATAAGCAGCAAGGGATCTTTTATATGCTCTGTCCCACAGACAGGACAGCACATATCACAGCCTTTGATGAACCAGTTCTGGTTCACTGGTTGGAACGGAAAATAACCCAAACTGCAAATGTGTCCACTTAGAAGGATCGAACCAACTGTCACATTTTAGAAAAATGCAAATCTATTACAATGTTATGGATGATGTTACGTTGCATTTTTGCCTAGTTGTAGTGACATGTTTTGTTCTTTTGTGAAATTTTCTGACATCATATTTAGTACAGGGAAGCTCATTGGGCTTAATGGCCAGAGAAATTCAGTGAAATAACAGACTATACCAGTAAAATATCAACAGCTAAAAAGTTCCATTATGAGTTCTCACTAGGGTAATAAATTATTTCATTACCTAGTGGGCACTTATAACCTGGTACGTATTTGTTATTTTCTCACTTAGGAAATAGCTGAACTGGTTTAACAGGGTATTATATCGGGTTGTTCTGGTATAAGCTTGACAATTACAATTATCTAGCGTAATAAATAGAATATCAAACTCACTTCCAATTATCAAATTTATGTCCCTTACAAAATAATTTTATTTGCGGCATAAAATTGATAATAAATGGTAACTTGTTTAATATCATCAATTTATTAATTGATATATTAATTAATTAATTAATATATTAATTAATATTAATATATTAATTAATTTATTAATTATTCTAAATTGCACTCACGCTTTAATTTCACTGTATATGGCCGTGTCGACAATGTATGCAGGTAACATGTGGACAATAAACAAACAGATTGCCAGGAGACCTTGACCTTGGGCCAGCCAAAGTTCGAGTACTGCGGGGATTGCTGCCCAGTACGTTCCGACAAATGGTATAGCTGCAAATACCGCCGCCAGAGCTGAAACAAAGAAAAGATTGTTATTTTAACTATGTCAGTGATTATGACGTAATGATGACTTACTGTAAAGAAAGGTTTGTTTGTTCTTTTTTGTGAAAAAATTATGAAATGATGTCCAATCGTGAACTAAATTCCACACATTTTTAATTAATTAAACAGGTCTTTGGGCGTATGGCATTCAACAAAACATGTAAATACCACACACTAATGTTTTTAAAAAAAAATTCAATACTGCAATTATCATTGATTTTAACATGGTCTGTGGGAATATTTAAATAAAAACAGACTAAAATGGAATGTTATTTTTGATTTTAGCCAAAATGCGTATTAATGAATCCACAATTTAATATATAAAAAAAATGACCTAACAGATGAGATCTTTGGGGGGTGGGGTGGGGGGTGTGTGTCTTTTAACGACACTCCTAGAGAACATAGATTGGCTACTGGATATCAAACACTGGTAATTTTGACATGTTGTCAAATGTAAGCCAGCATCTAAAGGGTTTTGAACCACTGTCTTTAACTTGAGAGTCCTATGTCCTACGACTGGACCACTGAAGCTCTGCTAACAGATGAGATTAACAGAAAACCAACCTGATGGTATGAAGACGATATTCACACCAAAAATAAGATGTGTCAACCAGGTGAACAGACCGTAGAAAGCTCCCATCTTGAGTGACGCCATGAACACGCCCCTAGAAAATACAAGTCATTTTGATTGGTTATTTGATTACATATTAACCAATAACAGCAATTCTCCCATCTTGAGTGATGTCATGAACACGCCTCTTTAAAATACAAATCATTTTGATTGGTTATTTGATTACATGTTAACCAATAACAGCAATTCTCCCATCTTGAGTGATGCCATGAACACACCCCTGTAAAATACAAATCATTCCAATTGGTTATTTGATTACATATTAACCAATAACAGCAATTCTTCCATCTTGAATGATGCCATGAACACACCCCTGTAAAATACAAATCATTTCGATTGGTTATTTGATTACGTATTAACCAATAACAGCAATTCTCCCATCTTGAGTGACGCCATGAACACTCCCTTTTAAATTCCAAATCATTTCGATTGGTTATTTGATTACATATTAACCAATAACAGCTATTCTCCCATCTTGAGTGACGCCATGAACACACCCCTTGATTTGATCCCAGTATCTACCAGCCACATAGCGTAACAACTCCTATTCTCCCCGGACCCAGTGCCCTTGTCTAAAGACACTGGGCCCGTGGCGAGTGTGCCCGAATCAAATTGGACGTGGGCACGGTTCAAAATTACTTGAAATGAAGAAACAACTCCACGATTGGGGCTAATAATGTTTTTACTATTAGCAGCAATTATTCTTTTCAATTAGCTGCAAAGTGTCTATAGACAGATCAGCACACCTTTTAAATATACATGTATCAGTTGTGAACCACTAGCTGAAGTGTGGAAACAGCCTGACGGATACCAAAATAAAGAACAATTATAGCTCAAAAATATGTTTAATATTGAAGGGGATGGGGGTAGGGTTCTAAAGTTAATTATCACGAATTAATAATGGGAAAAACAGAATCCAGAGGCTGAGGGATGGGAGTCTGGAACCCAATCCCCCCCCCCCCCATTTCCCCGTCAATCCATTTATGACAACTCACGAAATAGCTTCCTCTACGGCTTGCCCAATCCGGCTTCCACCTTGAGGTGAACCTGGACTCACACTGCCGAACCACTCGAGAGGTTTGTACTGCTTCCCGCTGAATGCCAGCAGATAGAACAGGGTGGTCAGAAAGAGAATCTAAAAAATACATACTTAAAACTCTTAATCAAAATTAAACACACACTCTCTCTCTTTCTCCATCTTCTCTTTCTGTATCTCTCTCTCTTCCTTTCTCCCTATCCTTTTCTCTCTCTCCACCCCTCTTTCCCTCTTTCTCTCTCTCTCTCCCTCCCTGCCTCCCTTCCACATGGTGGTTCAAAACCCACCCTTGACTAGGAGTTAAAATTACTAAATGTTTGATGATTTATAAATTAATGTGCTCTAGTGGAGTCTCTAAAAAATAATAATAACAAATAATAGTAATAATATTAAAACAAATAATAATAACAAATAATAGTAATAATATTAAAACAAATAATAATAATAACAAATAATAGTAATAATATTAAAACAAATAATAATAATAACAAATAATAGTAATATTAAAACAATAATAAATAATAGTAATAATATTAAAACAAATAATAATAATAATAACAAATAATAGTAATAATATTAAAACAAATAATAATAACAATAATAGTAATAATATTAAAACAAATAATAATAATAATAATAGTAATAATATTAAAACAATAATAATAATAACAAATAATAGTAATAATAAATAACAGTAGTGGTTATAATAAATAATAATAATAATAAACAGTAATAATAATAAAAATAAATAAATAATAGTAGTGGTTATAATAAATAATAATATATATATTATTTTTTTTCAAGGATCCACTTATACAAACTATAACTGTCAGTAGACCAAGCACAAATTTCTTGTTCCCTTTAATTACAGGTTGATAAAATACCAGTTAAATAAACTATACAACTTACAGCCGATATGACGAAGTTCAAAATGGCTGTTCCACCTCCAAACACCATGGAGATGGTGGCGGTGAATAGACTGAGTATCAAGTTCATGTTCCCTTTAATTACAGCCCAAATTGACTCCAAAACCTGCAAAATATGCCAGATTTCTTCAGATTACAAAATATTAAAGCAAGATTTGCAAGTCACTGAAAAGAATGAAAGTAAAATACAATTTGTTAACTTAAAGAGAATCATCGACTGGTTTCATCTGAAGAAATCAGCTGCTAGACTTGTTTAGACTCAACATTTGTTTAATTAAATAGGTAAGCGGGTACAAAATAATTGACAAAATATATAAATTCCCAAAACAATAATTAGTTTCTTTTCATGCATATGTCAAGAAAACAAGAATCAAATAGATATTAAAAGTAAGAATTAGGAGAACACTTTGTTGTCTTGAACAAAAGCCTTCACCGCACTGATGTTAAGTGAACTTTGGGTCTAAATAGCTTAATAGGACAATATTCCTTGTAAAGCATTATAAACTCAATCATTGACAAATAAATCTACTTACTGACATAAAAGTTCCGATGTTATCTTGAACAAATGCCTTCACTGCACTGATGTTGAGTAAACTTTGGTTCTAATTAGCTTAACACGACAATATTCCTTGTAAAGCATTACAAAGCCAATCAATGGCAAAGGAAGCAACTTACCGACATAAATGTTCCAATGTTTTCTTGAACAAACGCCTTCACGGCGCTGATGTTAAGTAAAATCTCTCCCTGGGTGACGAACTTCCACATCGCTGTCATGTTGGTGAAATCAGGGAACTCATGCTGAGGTGCTCGACTCACCGCTGTTGTGTTCTGCAATATAAAGGTCAAGATCATTTAATGTGCTAGTAAAGCCATTTTTTCTTTCTTTTTCTGATGAGTTTTTAATCAAGGTTCTCTAGTCATCAACAGAAATAAAAATTAAAACTGAATTTGTCCGAATTCGTTTTTACTTGTAGAAAATCATATTTAATCACTCAGAGTTAAGTTCAAGCTGTAATTGAGATTAAAAATCCTTGACTGAGATTTGATCCCAGTACCTACCAGCTATTAATATTAGAGCTTAACCACTGTGCCACCGGGGACAAAAAATAATCATGTTAGTTTGTCCAGTCAAGCTACTAACATAGAGGCACTGATTTTCCGTTTCAGATTTTCTCCTTTGCCGTTTCAGAATTTAACAAATTCCATTTTTTTTCTGTTTCATTAAATTTTATAATTTCATTCAGTGTTCCATTGAAATATTTTCCATTAAACACACACACACGAATGCACGCATGGAAGAAAAAAACATTTTCCCCCTCTGCTAACCCCACTTCTCAAAAACAACCCATGTGAATTGAAACTTGTTTAATATGCAATTACATAGAGTTCAGACATTCTCGTTTTTTTACAAAAATCTCCGAATATAATTAGAATTGATCACATATAATATATTTACCAAATGTGAAAACCAACTTCCATCATTTTAAATTATCATGAATATTATAAGTAAATCGACTCAAAATATGTAATAAATCTTTAACTCATGAATTTTTTTAGAGAATGTGAGTAAAAATAATAATTAAAAAAATAGAAAAAACTTTAAAACATCCGATTTTCTCCATTAAATCGATTGAAGTAAGTATACAACCAAACAACTGGTGATCGTCTGTGTGCCAAACTAATTTGGCGTAACACGTACAGATATCAGCGCAATGATGTATCAACCATTTTTTTGTTTCCAGACGCTGGAAAATCTGCTTAATTAATAAACTGTGCAATTTGTAGACTAGTAAAAATGTTTTTGGAGAAAATTGGGAATTCCTTTTCAGCTGGGAATTCCGTTTCAGATAGGTTTTTCCATGATTCCATCCATGTTTCTGTTCTCGTAGAAAATCAGTGCCTCTACTAATGTTTAAAAATGGACTGATATATTTAAGCTGTGCCTGTCCGTCACCATACAGTCACCCCTACATACACAAACATACATACACATATACATGTAACAGCCATTCACCAGAACACAATACTTTAGTTTACAAGGTCTAGGTGCCAAATAAAAAAATACCCTTGTTTCAGGTCACCTGACCAACCGTATTTTCCAGAGCCCATAAAATGCGATTACAGACAATTTTATAAAGGTGAGAAAAACATGTTTTTTGGAAGGACATCTTTTCTATGTTTCATTGTTTCTCAAAAAAAAAAATAGAGATTGTCATGTTTGAAGAACTTGCAATGGAACCTTTGTTTTATAATAAGCATATTAAAATAAATAACAAAAATTTAATCTATATTTCTAAAACATTCAGTCTGGTTTAAAATTGGCATTATGCAGATATGTGATATTTTAAAGGTGGATGGAACTTTTTTATCATTTAAAGACTTTAATCAGTTACATGTATAGCCCAAAACAGTAAATTTTTTAGAATCTTATTCCGTAATAATATCGTTAAAATCCAATTTTAGCAAAATTAATATGGAGGGTAAACATACCAACATTTGTTTGAATGAAGATAAAAGAATAAAAAATATTTGTTCTCAAAAAAAGGTTCAAAGAATTCATACTATATATTATCATCCAAGACTACTATAAACAAGGCAAAATGCAAATGGGAAGTAAACTTTGAGAAATCTTTAAATTGACTTATAATATATAGCAACATATGTAAAACAACACAAAATACAAAACTCAGATGGTTTCATTATAGATTAGTAAACAGAATACAAAAATCAGATGGTTTCATTAAGGATTAGTAAACAGAATTCTCACAACAAATACGTTTTTATTAAAGTTAAAACTAACACAAAAAGATCGATGTACATTTTGTACTAAGCAATCAGAAACACTTTGGACTAATTTTAAAGAATGGAACACCACTTGTTCACATATTGTGAAAACTGAAAGACTTGAGAGGTGCGTGTGTGTTGAATTTTGTTTGTAATGAAGTTTTTTTTATTATAGTTTCATGATACTGTACTTTACATTTGAACTCTGTAATAACAATTAATCACTTTTAAAAAAACTGTAATATTAAAATATTGTCTTTATTTTTTACACAGGACCTTTGACATGTACTAACCCCAAGAAAATAGCCCTGATAAACCACAAATAATTAGGACACCACGACAAAGCACCAAGAAGCGCAAACAACCTGTGGATACTACCTCTAGTCTACAGTCGGTGGGGACGTTGAGAAGACCGTGGAGAACGCTATGCCAGCAAACGTTAACACGATTCGTTCGAGACACATTCTGAGTTAGTTAAACACAAAGTCAAAACATTATTTATCACAAGTGGAAGGAAAGCAATTTGTTTTGTTTGCTCAACGACACATGTACTAACTTAGAAAATGTGACAAACAAAACATATGCAATTTTGGTGAAAATGAGGTCAATATAACATTGTGTGGAAAGACATTCTGTGACTTTGGGTTTTCTCATTGTACATGCTACTTCATAAACTAATATTTAAAGGGGCATGCCTCCAAATTATTTGATCTAGCATTGTCTTCCTGCAGTAATCCCATGCAATAAGATGTATATTATTTCTATACTAAAATAACATTTTAAAATAACAGGATTAACCTGATTAATTATTTTTTTAATATCTCTGGCTGAGACAAACTCAGTATAATACTAGAAATAATAAAATAATGGAAATAAAAATTATAAAACTGAAAATGATATTAAAATACTGAAAATTATAATTGGAAGTCATAAAATACAGAAAATTACAAAATACAGAAAATATAAAATACTGAAAATCATAAAATACTGAAAATTAAAAAAAAATACAAGAAACCATAAAACATTAAAAAAATCACAAAATACTGTAAATAATATTAACAAAACCTGTAAATAATTAATTAAAAAGAGCAAAAAGTATGATAAAGCTAAACAATGCACTGAAAAGTACACGTCTTCATCACGATGTCTACGTACCTTCGTGAACCACGTCTCATACAGCCGATCCCAAACTTCGAGAACCTGCAACTCCAGCTGGGTGTTATTAGACCCCTCGGTGTTCACCAGGTCATGTACCTGTCAATAATTAGACATAGGTGACAGGTTAACTGACTCACTGATTGTTTAACGACCATCCCCCAGCGCAAAAAATAAATGTCTGCTATTGGGAGTCATACCCATAGGTGAGAGATTGATCGATTGATTTACTGTATGGTTGTTTAATAACAACCCCCTACCCCAACAAAATAAATATCTGCTATTGGTGGGGTGGGGAGGGGGTGGTCATATTCATAGGTGAGAGGTTGATAGATTTATTATATGATTGTTTGACAACCCCCCACCACCACCACCACCATCAACAAAAATAAATAAATATTAGATATTGGGATTCATATCTATAGATGAGAGAACATTTTTATTTGTTAAAATATTTAAAATATTCAAATAAGCATGTTAATATTTTCATTATAATAATTAGATATATTTTAAATCATGGAAAGGAAAATATTAGGTGTCAGATATTTTGGGTTTCTGCCACTCATGGTTTTAAGAGGAAACCCGCTACCACCACTTAGGTTACTCTTTCATTCTGATCAGTAGATATACTTTTTATTACAACATAAATAATATTAGGAGGACTGCCACAAATTCCTGTTACGTGCACTTTTAATTATTTCTCTATTAAATTATAATTTTTACTGTAGTAAATTACTTTAATTGACTGTCATACTAATTTGTTCTGTTCATATAACTGAGGGTATACCCTTTTAAATAAAATACATTTAACACAAATATACTGAACAGCAAAAGAAACGCAAAATTAATTTGCAATGTTTGATTGAATAAATGTTAACCATATTTTAATGTTGGCTGTTTTGCTTACTGGAGGCATGTGCAGAGAAGTTTAAAGCATGTGAATGATTTTTATTGGTTTTATTAAATTTTCATCTAATTTGATTAAACTGGATGTGAACAAATATTTGCATTTCTTTTGCTGTTCAGTATATTTTTTGGAGAACTATGAGACTGCCCCTTTAAGTCTTTCTGGTAGGGTTTTCTCTGACAACATACACTGACAACATACCATTGACGCTATCCAGTCTCGTCCGTACAGATACGCATTCCCCGCAATCGAGTCCATCGCATTCTGCATATCCTCACTGTTTGGCAGCCATCTGAAGTTAGTAAAGTTTATTTTATCTAATGACACCCCTAGATCACATTGATTTTTATCTTATCGTCAGCTATTGGACGTCAATCATATAGTCATTCTGACATATTTATTTAGAAGAAACCCGCTACTGCCACATAGACTACTTTTTCTGATAAGCAGCAAGGGGTCTTTCATACAGCACATACCATGGCCTTTGATTAACCAGTTGTGGATCACTGGTTGGAACGGAAAATAGCCCAAACTGCAAATGGATCCATTGAGAAGGATCAATCCGACGACCAACCCGTTCACAGGCAGACACGCTACCATATGAGCTACATCTCACACCGGCAGCCATCTGAAATAACATATATTTTGTAAGTCTTTGTTTGTACTTATTTTCATGTTTACCACAGTGTGATCCCCAATAGCCGATATTTACTTTTGTGCTGGGGGGTGGGGAAGGGGGGATGTGGTTAAATAAATATGTTCATGCTTATATCCAATTAAGTTTCAAACACACTGTCTTGGGAGCAACATTCCATGAGCTGTTTGTCCAGAATAGAGGTTAGTGTTAGTAGGAGAGACGAAACCCACTGCCACCACATTAATGCAGCTACTCTTATCGATAAGCAGCAAGGGATCTTTTATATGCATTATCGCACAGACAGGATAGTACATATAACAGATTTTGATAAACCAGTTATGGACCACTGGTCGGTGTAAATGAATTGTATACACCTACCCATTGAGCCTTGCGGAACAATCATCACTCTGGGTTATAACTGATATTGAGATTAAAAATCCCATACCTTAACTGTGAATCATAGTGTAACCACTAAACTATATTACAGAGGCTCAGTGGGTAGGTGTATACTACTTTCACCGACCAGTGGTTCACAACTGGTTTAACAAAGGTCGTGGTATGTGCTATTCTGTCTGTGGGATAATGCATATAAAAGTTCCCTTGCTGTGTATAGAAAAACAGCAGGTTTCGTGTCTCTTACTAATACTAACCTCTGTCCTGGACAGACAGCACAGGAACCGGAGTTAAGTGCCCAGGACAGTGTACTTGAACCTTAATTGGATATAAGCACGAAAATAAATACAACCACCACGACCACCTGGGGCTGGTTACAAATTGTATTTTTGTTTGTTGATAACACACTCATTATAATATAAACAGTATACAATATGAACTTATTTAGTATGCTGTATTACAAAACAGCAGACTGGCATTACAATGTTAATCCATGGTTGCTATGGAAATGAAATAACTATTTGTTTATAAAAGTACTTACTGACTGATTTCTGGATTAACTGTATTATTGAGCAGATTACTAGTCATGGAAACCAGGTGCATGCTTTCTTTGTGTATCTGAAATTGTAGCGGAAAGGATTAAAAAACAATCAAAGGTGTGTAAACATTTAAAAAAAAATATATATAAATTTTTAAATCCCATGAAATTATCATCTGACTTGTAGATAATAGCTTTACCAAATTGTAAGATGTTGTGAAGCTAAGCTCTTTTTAATCTAAAATATGATTCAACAAAATAATTTTATATTTTGAGTAAAATTTTATTTTATTATCGTTATTATTGTTTTAATTAAAATAAATGTGTTAGTTCAATAAAACATTTTTAAATTCTAGAAAGATTACTCAGAAATATCCAACAAAATCAAATTATAATATTAATTTGTTCTCATTAATTATTAAGTTTTAAAGTCATACTATTTGATCAAAGTCACACAGATTTTTTTCAAAGTTAATCCAGTATTGAAGGGAAATAACTCTAAAAGGAATTTAGTAGTTTAAAGGTTAAACAATTGTTTTTAATTCTAGACTGGTCTACCTGTATCGCACCAATACCCATGAAGAGAATGGAACCGATGATGAGCATAAGAATCATCAGAATGCTCGTTGCCTGGTCGACCGACATTTCCAATACCGAGATTAGCTGAAACAGAAAATATACATATATTTAAATGCATAGTCCCACAGTCCTGTGACCTACTTAATTTCCAAATAAAGAATTAATTTTAAATATAAACATTTGATTTGTCCATAAAAATACTTCAACTACTTACATAACCACCACATCTTGCTTTTTAAAATAATAATGAATTATGCTCACGGACAAATAAATCATAAAACATAAACTCAACATGGAATTCCCTATACCATGGTTCAGGTAAAATGTCTTGCGTGATATAAAAGCGATATCTATTATCACAAATGCATGTAAGTTTCATTCGTAATTAATATTTAGAGCACAAAGACTATATTTCATATTGATAGATTGTATGATTAACAACCCCCTCAGCACAAAAAATATATATTGGTTATTGGGGGTACAAATGATATGACATACAAATGAAATCAGTACGTTCAAAACCATATGTTTACGAAATTTACATCATTTCTGTGAAATATGCAACTGCAATCCGCATTAATTAACATAACGAATGTGATATGCTGATTTAATCAACATATAATTAAAATAGTTAGCATAATATAATATTATTCAATTGCAATCAGGATTGAAAACTATATGTATGAAGGCATTTACAAAATTTAAACAATACAATTTCTTCCATTAAGTCATTTTGACCTTTTTATCTCCCCTGCTCGCCAATTTTCCCAGTCTCCGGATGGAACGTGGTGCTAAAACCTCTCTCCGGCTGGCAATCCATTCAAGACAATAAGTCTTTACAGACTTAATCTTCTCCGCTACGATTCCCTCTTCCAGCTGACCACCTAGAGTTATAATCAAATATGGTAATCAGAATCATTGTTATATGCATACTCCCTCGGACCCGTGACCTAATTAATTTCTAAACAAATAATTAATTTTAAATATAAACATTTGATTTTTCCATAGAATTACTTCATTCAACTACTTACATAATCACTGCATCTCGCTTATTATCAATGTTTAAAAATAATAATGAATTGTGGTCATGGATAAATAAATGGAGAAAAAATAACGGCTTTTTTTTTCCATTGAAGGTGACGTATATATTTCGAGTCACGTGACTGGCATTCTCTGTATTAGCCATTCTTCTGAAATGTCTCAATATTTTTGTAGCTGAAAAACATTTTTTGAAATCTTGAAATTTGAAGGATTCCAATTTTTATATGTGAAAAAAATCAATCGACTTGGCATGAAATTCCCTATACCATAGTTCAGTTAAAATGTCTTGCGTGATATCAAAGCGAGATCAAGTATCTCAAATGCATGTAAGTTTCATTCGTAATCAATATTTAGGGATAGGGCAAGATTTTGAAAAGTGCCCCCGTCCATGTTGGTTCAGGTACGCCTTACCCCCCCCCACCGGGTCCCATGTCCTAAGACCAGGGCACCGGGTCAGGGGAGAAAAGAAGAAATTTTGGGTGGAAAAGATATACTGCTTTAGTGAAAAATGGGGACTTAAAATTGGATTTAAATTTTGGCCGGTCAAAAGAATATTAAAATTTAAAACCAGAGAAATTAATTTTGAAGCCTCTACTAAACTCCGGAAATTGTGACATGTGTTTCCTAGGAACCCATAGAAAGGGAGTGGGGACAATATTTAGCCCCTTATTAACAATTACGTGGGACTCTGCTTTAACATCAAGAAGCACTCATCTTTTACAAACAAAAACAGGGTTTATTTAACTACATCCCACCATCTTGTTTACTCAGTGGCTATGAGATGTCAAACATTGAACAGATTTTGTGACTTAATGTCTTCAGAGAGAACCTGTCACAACCACATACATGATGTAGTACATTTAACAATTTCTGAGCTAAAAGCGAGTACCGGTAATGAAATATATGCAAATTGAACATATTATCATTTACTCCTGTTGTCTTATAATGAGAGTTGCCTCCCTTACCTAAACAAATAGCAGACAACATAAAATAAATAGCATAAAATAAAATAATAAATGGCGTAAAATAAATAAAAAAAATTATTTATTAAAAAAAAAAAAAAAAAAAAAAAAACAAGATCACATATACATGTAAGGTTATTAATAAAAATA
>JAULBS010140023.1:0-12784 GCA_032355785.1 Symmetromphalus regularis | reverse complement strand
TTGACGTCCAATAACCGATGATAAAATATAAATCAATGTGTTCTAGAGGCGTCGTTAAATAAAACAAACTTCACTTTTTACTTTGCACCTGCATTTTGCAACAGTAGTTCGCATTTGAAGTCCTCCATCATTACGAAACCAAGTGTAAAATCTTATTCCATACTCATCAGTTCAGTATTGTCTGGGTGACACTTCAGTAGATGTGTTGAGTATATTTCAGTAAACAACAACACATTATTGACATCCACACCTGGATTAGCGAGATGCAACAGGTATTTAATGATTGCTTCAACTAATGAGAGACGTCCAATTATTACACAACACTTATTATGTATTACATATTTACATTCAGCACTCAACTATAATTTGTATAAACTAATCATGTTTTTGTGTGGATACTGCAAGATGGATGCAGAAATTTAGTTTCTGTATGATATGGATTATTTGTGAGCCTCAGTGGTCGAGCCGTAGAACGTCAAGACTCTCAAGCTGATGACAGAGGTTCAAAACCTGTTGGAGGTTAGCTCACACTTGACTACATGTCAAAATAACTAAACGTTTGACATCCAATAGCCGACAATTAATAAATCAATTTGCTCTAGTGGTGTCGTTAAACAAAATAAACCAAAATCAATATGGATTATTGGGCTTCAGTAGTCTTATTGTGTGATAAACTAATTAACCATGATTGTGTGATTGAATTGTTTCTACAAAAAAACCTTGTCATACTGCCCCTGTTATACCGCCATCATATTTTATTGGAGTATCGATCGTCTCTATTTAAATGCATGTAAATTTACCCTGTTATACGGCCCCCTGCTATTCGCCAACAAATCTGACGAACACATTATAAAGCAAATGCATTGTAAAATAACCTGATATATTACCATCGGTCAATCATGTCCACAAGAAAATAAAGATTCAAACCTACACTTGCAGTTTTACTTTGGGTCATTCTTAGAGAATAAAAATAATGGATTTTTTAAAGCACTTGTTATTGTTTTAGCTTTTTGTTTTTTTTGTTTTGTTTTTAAACAAAAAGAACTAACTTCTATGCAGTCACTGGGGTGTTCTGAAGCCAATCCTGGAATAGGCCATGAATAGGATCAATAAATCTGATAAAAACTTGTTATAATGCCAAACTCATTATAATGCCAAACTTGTTATAATGCCAAACTCGTTATATAATGCCATACTCGTTATATAATGCCATACTCGTTATAATGCCAAAATTGTTATAATGCCAAACTCGTTATAATGCCAAACTCGTTATAATGGCAAAATCAGTAGGTTCAGAGATAGGCGGCATATCGAGGTTTGACTTTATATAACACAGTTATGTTGACATAAGCAGTATTACTAATTACACCACGGTTGTATGTCTGTATTGTTTCTATATAACACAGGAAGACCTGCCTATCCACAGAAAACCCTTTCAGGAATTTAGAGCCCATAAACATGAGGAATACATCGCACGTGAATTGTTAATGGTTTTCTTTGAAACTAGTCTCGGTGCTTCGCTCATTCTTTTACTCGCCATCACGAAATGTTTATACGGGAAGTGAAAACGTAAAACCTTTAGACTACGCATGCGCAAGGTCATTTAACCTTCACCCAGGAAGTTATGCAAAGGCTCTCAGTGCAACTAAACTCCGACAACTTTAGTGATTAAAAAATAATAATAATAAATAAAAATTCAGGCGACTCTTCCAGCCAGCGGAAAGTTTGACTACGTCACCAGAATGCATTAGTTTAGGGTGTCTGTCTGGAAATATTACGGAGAGACCGGAAATGAAGGCAGGTCTGATCAGGTTGGTTAGTACCAGAACCATTATCATGTGATGTACAATCAGCCACCATGATCCATTGACCAGGTATACGTCATCTACACAGATGAGTTAAACACCAAACAACATTCTCATATCCTGTAAGGTCAACTTCTGACTGCTCGCACTTGACCTGTCAATAGAAAAGAAACAGTAAGAAACGATCACCTAATAACATATAATACTAGAGACAGTAACAGGGAGGGGTCAACTTGTGTTTTTTCCGTAAACTTTACGGATTTTTGCAAATTGTACAGGCTTACGGCCGTAAGAAGCAATCCTTATGGACATTTACGATTTTGACAAAAATATAATTATAAATCTTTCATGAAATATTTCTTCTTTTCGTTCACAAATATTTCAAAGTAGTGTAGATTTTGCCATGCTTGACTGTTACGAAATTGACCCAGTTTCCAGAAACTGCGCTCCAGCTGACGTGATTATCCCAGTCTGTGATTCTGAGCATGCACAGAACATATTTTAGGTTGTTTCTTTCCAAATTCAGATTCAAAATGGAATCACACCACAATTTATAAATTATATAAATGATCTGTGTCTGAAGAAGTTGTATTTTGTTATTATTTGCCTATGAGTGTGATATATCAGGACCTATCATATATCTATCAGTGAGACCTTGTTTATCCTGATGGCATCATTTTTATGAATTGTGTCCGCATCAATGATTTTCCGTACTACTGAAACATTGGAAGTAACCTCCTTTGAAAAATATAGGAAATTTTTATAAACTATGAACACAAATATAAGCTTTTTATTTAGTACAAATTGTATTAACACACCTCATTGTTGGTTTAAACAAAGATTATTAACGTTTTCACTTTGGGATTGGACAACAGGCATGTCTCGTTGTGTGAGAATGAACACAATTTTCAATTAAATTCAATATGTTATTTAAGTTTCACATTCTAAAATATAATACACCAAACCTTAAATTGTGCTAAATAGCATTCGCACTATAAGCACCCGATAAGTGTTAAGAAAACAGTGGTGTGAAACCCTTTGTAGCCATGTCAACTAGCTTGCGTTGATTACATAAATGGTCATGAGTGATCACTTTTTTCTGTTCTATTTGATATTAAAGGAATTAGTGATGTACGGTTAAACGGAGCAAATTGTCTTTATTTATCACACATTGTTTTGGATTATGACCGTCCAGTTCCAGAAACCGAATATCCGGATACATTTGCAGTATGGGAGTTTTTGTTTTCTTGAATGACCGTCTGAAAGGTGGGTTTCCGGATTACTGGAGTCCGGATAAACGAGGTCTCACTGTATATATACTTATACATACATATATATATATATATATATATATATATATACACACATACCACAAAATTGTGTTTTGTAATCGTGTCGACAATTTAATTAATAGATGTTTTGAAAATCACAGATTCTTTGTTATGGTGTTACAGATACCAGCTGTTCCTGGTTAACATCTCTGTAGTAAATGAGGACAAATTTCACCGATGACATCCAAGATTGGTGGTTTTTGTCATCAAATTATTAACTGAGAAAGAATCACATGCAATGTTTTACCCACGAGGACTCCTTAGGTTGGTAATTTGCAATTTTAAGTAAGGCCATAAAAAAAATCTGGATTCTAGATGATTTTAAAAATTTTAAGACACTTGTCATGTCAATCAACTGTTTTGTGGTACCATAAATGTAACCAGTAGAAATATAAATATAATTTTTACACTTACCCAGTCAAGACGTTCTTGGCAATGGTTAGCTTTCTTTTCTGAAGGTCTACAATTTTTTCTTCTATTGTGTCCTTGCAAAGAAATCTAAAAACAAAACCTAGACATTATTGTTGGCGTTCTGATGAAGAGGTGAATATTCAGAATTTTATAAATTGACCTAAAATCATTTTTAATGTTAATAGGGCCACAGAATTTGATTCTAAAAATAACAACTTTATCTTTATTTCCTTTAATTAGTTAATTAATTAACAATGCAAATCGACAGATACAGCACTAACATCAAATTTTAAAAACATTATTTGCCTCTTCATCGTAGAGATGACATTATTACCAGCAACACATTTCTATTTCTTAGGGGAAAAAAACTTATTATGAAAAAACTGTTCTGATTAAAATAATTTCCAGAAAAACACAAGAGAAACACCACACATATTAGTCTGTGTTCTGATTAAAATAATTTTCAATAAACATAAAAATCAAACAAACTGAACCTGCCAAATCAAACATTTCAATTGGCTGTTTGTTATAAGTTGTACATCATTTGGGACCATTCAGATAATTAATTTATACTTTTTGTAATAATCTAGTTAATCCCAACTACGACAAAACGATAAATGGTAAGTCCTCTCCCGAATATAACAAAAAGATAAACACAGTCCTCTTCCAAATATAACAAAATGATAAACATACAGTCCTCTCGCAAATATGACAAAATGATAAAAATAGTCCTTTCCCAAATATGACAAAATGATAAACATAGTCCTCTCCCAAATATGACAAAATGATAAACATAGTCCTCTTCCAAATATGATAAAATGATAAACATACAGTCCTCTCCCAAATATGACAAAATGATAAACATACAGTCCTCTTGCAAATATGACAAACATAGTCCTCTCCCAAATATGACAAAATGATAAAAATAGTCCTCTCCCAAATATGACAAAATGATACAGTCCTCTCCCAAATATGACAAAATTATAAACATAGTCCTCTTCCAAATATGAAAAAATTATAAATGTAGTCCTCTCTCAAATATGACAAAATGATAAACATACAGTCCTCTCCCAAATATGACAAAATGATAAACATAGTCCTCTTCCAAATATGACAAAATGATAAACATACAGTCCTCTCCCAAATATGACAAAATGATACACATACAGTCCTCTCCCAAATATGACAAAATGATAAACATACAGTCCTCTTCCAAATATGACAAAATTATAAACATAGTCCTCTTCCAAATATATCAAAATGATAAACATACAGTACTCTTCCAAATATAACAAAATGATAAAACAGATGGTCGTCTTTATTTAGAAAAATAAGGATAGCAATCCAGTGCTAACCTGAAAATCATTTCCACTGTAATATTTCCATATGAGGAGAGTACTATAGCCTATTTTCACATTTCGAAGGTTAAAACAAAATGGTGAAACTTTTTTTAGGAGATTTTCAAGTGTGTGCAACCAATCACCTACCTGTAACGGTATTGAACAGGGCCTAGTTGTTCAAAGCAAGATTAAGCTATTCATGGGTTAGATGAATATTTCCAAATATCAGTGCAAATATCAAGTCAAGAGATATGTTGAAACTTACGATTATTATAGCATAAGGTATCCATAAATAATCAAATCAGCAGTACATGTAAATTTGAACTTTCAATGAAGAAATTTTAATTTATTTAAAGAGAAATATTCATCTACACATGGTTAGCTTAACAATGCTTTGAACAACTCTCCCCTAATCTGGTAAAACCTAGTAACTCACTTTTGGAGTTACTAGGTTTTACCCTTTTATTTAGTCAAGTAAAAGTGAAAAAAGCACCATCCTATAAAATAGATTTTGCACTGGGAGAACCTAGCAACTTTACCAATGTATAATCCAGATCAGGAAAAACCTAGCAACTAATAGCAAATAATTTCATGAAAAGGTGAGTTACTAGGTTTTACCAGATTACGGGAGAACTGGAGCCAGGTGTTGAAACATGGGATTATTTACCTGTGAATAAAGACATCCCGTGTCTGCCCAACGCGATAGATCCTGTCACAAGCCTGCTCTTCCAGTGCAGGGTTCCTGGAAATAACAAATAAAAAATAAAATATAATTTTCTGAATTATACTATTAAAAGAATTATGAAAATTTCACACAAACAATCTTAAGATGCGGACACAGGTTTTAAGGAAAGAGATTCAATCGGCAAATATTTTTGTTTTCCCATTTTTAAGACATTTTCCAGATTTTTAAAACTATTTAAATTATGTGGGGAACAACATGGATCCTAAATATGTAAGTATAATAATGACGGTTATTTTCTTCTTTATGTTTTACAGGAAATGAAAATTTGTTTCATAGAAAAACAAAGGGTCATTTAAACCCCCTAACCACCCCCCACCCCCCGTGTGCCCTGGATATAGAGTTATGGCTGGACCTGACACAGATAGTGTTGGTAGCTAAGGTACAACTTGCAAAATTTAAAGTTTATATTTAATTCATTCCTTAGTAACAGGTAAAACCACAGTAATTTTCTAAATATGCAAGATCCAATGAAAATTAGGGTGCATTCTGTCCCATTCCTATAGTATGCTGCCTAAATGTGGCAAATGTCTTTAACACTGTTGACACTGTCATACCGTATCCCTCAAATCTTCCATGCCAAGAAGGTATGAGTTTGGTATTGGCAATTGTAGTGTATTTGTGTTTTACTGCTGCACATATATTTCACTTATTAATCTAATTAAAATATCCCTACTTATTTTGAACAGTATATATGGAATGTTCATCATTTTAGAACTCATTCAAGACAACAAAATTATTATTATATCAATAATTAACCAGAAATATCTTAACTTCACAAATCAAGCTATGGTCTATAGTTTTAGCATGGAGTGAAAATAGCACAAACACTCTACTATTGTACCTACCAGTGGTTGTCCAGCAAGAACAGATGATTTCCACCGATAAGATTGAGTCCTACACCACCAGCTTTGAGAGAAACCAACATTACCTGAAGACAAACAGATCAGCTACAGCAATAAAATTATTATTATTTAATACAATCTATAGGATTTCAAATTTTATGGCAAACACATTTTGAGTTCTGTGCTCATACGAACCCATAGGTAATGATTTTTTGATTTCTTGAAATATGTGATGGGAACAGAGTCTTGATAGAATAATTTGTATATGTATATCTATTAAATACAGGGGTGTACATTAACTTTTTCAGATACTGGCCAGCCTTGCCAGTAACCTGGCAAAATGAACCAGCCCCCCAAATTCCAACTAGCCACCCCCCAAAAAAATCTAAGCCAATGGCCGGAAACTGGTAGACTCATGGATTAGGCCTATCGTGTTTGTGCAAACTTGTCGAGAAAAATCTGAGATGCTATTGTTTGGAGTTCAGTTTTGTAGTTCACTTCAGAGAAACCAGAGGTGGCCAGGCGGGTGGATGATTATCAATACTGAAGTCGCCCAACTCGATTTGAACCCGAGACGGACGGGCGACCGCTAACCAACACCCTTGAAATATTTCTAACAGCATTTCTTTTGCCGTGGACATTTTCTTAATTGCATAGGTTGATAATATGAAACATTAAAAAACATAAAAATCCAACATGAAGATATTTATGAAAGCAGTTACAGAAAATAACAGTTTCTGAATAACCCAAATTTGTTTATTTTTCTTTTTTTTTCACTAAGATACCTTTTTTTTCCATTATATACTCTCAATATATTCTGAAATTTAAACTAATTTTAAGAATGAATTTGATTTAGAGTCAAAAACTTAATTATATATTTCAATATTTGACACTAAACTAACTTCAACTCCTTTTGGGTTTGTGTTGAAATCGTCAACCATCTCATTTCGTTTCTTCGGAGGTATATTTCCTTGAATGACACTATATTTAATGTCATATTTCTTTAGATGATGACCAACAATGTCCAACATCTTTGTCCACTGGGACACAATCACACTGAAACAACAAAATTAATCAAATTAACAATAACCATGTATATATAATAATAATCTTTTCCCTTAATTGTAAAGTTAGTCATTATTTCTCACTAGAGAGAGACAAAGAAAGCAAAAGAGAGAAATTGAGAGAGAAATTGAGAGAGAGCTAAAGAGAAATAGAAAGATATAGCGAGAAAAAGGATTTGAGAGATAAAGGAATGTATGTATGTAGGCAGGTAGGTAGGAAAATAGAGAGAGAGAGAGAAATAGCAATATAATATATAATGTAGTCCTCCATTCAAAGGCATTTTTTCCACTTTTGTGATTTAACAAAAAAAACCAAAAAAAATTGGCATGTACAGTACTCGTTAAAATCACGTATGCCTCTACTATTGTAGCATACAGGCTCGATGGTTTGTTTGATATAAAATCCTGGCTATGTCAGTTATCATTTCGTACCTTTTAATTGGCTGAGCTCGATCAGATTCTTTTCTGATCTCCAGAAGTTTATCCATTACTGCTTTTAGCTGAAACAAACATACAAAGAATTTTAATTGTTTTCACATATTGAATGTTCATTGTGTTGTTCGGAAACTACTATACCAAAGGGAGACCACTTGCATTAAATTCATGTCGCAATTTGGTCTGATCACCGTCACACATTAATTTAGGAACATCTTAATTTCATGATTCAGGGGCGGCTCCAGCAATTGTTAATAGGGGGGTGCAACTTTGGAGGGCCTTGTAATTGCTGCATTGGCCTGTACTTGCGCTTAGGATTTTACAAAAAAAATTATCATTGCCCGAAAATTAGGTGAGTGGGGTGCATGTGCCGGGTGTCCTCCCCCCTCCCAATGGAACCGTGCATGTGATTTACAGTATTTTGCAATAGAGCGATGCTGTAACCCACACTGTCACTGTATATACCTTTGTACTGGCTGATGATTTGTGGAACAAAGGAGAAGTTGAAGCTGTGGGAGATTCTTTGTCAGATTGTTCGTCCAGATCCATTCCCTTCATCTGTTCCTCCAGAGTGAGTTCAATTCCCTCCGTTTCCAGTGTCTCCTCTTCCAGATGCTACACACAAACACAGAAATATTTCTTTAACTGTATCCAATCTTTATTGTTTTTTGTATAATAAGTAATAGTTATACCCACACTTTACGAGGTGTATCAGAGAATATTTTAACTATGTATATAAACTTGTTTGTTTAGTGCAAATCTTCACAAGACAAGTTCTTTTATCTGTCATTGATTTCTACGTATTGTAATAATGATGTTATAGTAGAATAATGTTAAGTATGTAAATGTAATGTCTGCATGTAATAAGTAATGTTAAATACGTACTGTAACAAATATTCCGACACTTGTAACTGAAAAGTGTAGATGTATCAGTGAATACACCTACACTTTCAACAAAAGAAACCATGATGATATCGGAAGTGGGATATTACATAGATCGCTAAAACACATCAATTTATTAATCATTGGCTATTGTATATTAAAGTTCAAACATTTGGAATTTTCGATACATGGTCATCTGAGAAAACAAGATAAAAATTTTCCATTAACAGCAAAAGATCTTTTATATTCACTTTCCCACAGACAGGACAGTACATACCAGTCTTTGATATACTAGTCATGGGTCACTGGTTGTGTGCTTAAGTGGTCTAGTGGTAGAATACTGGACTCTCAAGCGGATGACAGTGGTTCAAAACCTGTTGGAGGCTGGCTCACACTTGACTACATGTCAAAATTACCAAATGTTTGACATCCAATAGCCAATGAATATTAAATCAATGTGCTCTAGTGATGTCGTTAACAAAAAAACAAAAAATAGTTACTGGCTGGAACAGGAAAAGCCCAATCAGACAATAAGTTTACTAAGGGGATTCAATCCTACAACCAAAATACCAGTGGTGAATGCTCAACTGATGGAGCTAGTTCTCTCTCTACACACAAACAAGCAAAGATATTTGTTTAAACCATGTACATAGCTTGTGATTATGAGAAGAAAAAACCAGATAACATATACAACCCCTGCAATTAACAAAATGTCCACGGCAAAATAAATCCTATGGAGAAATTAGTGTCCACGGCAATTTCAGTGCTCAAACATTTCCAACTCTGAGTTTGCTAAAACAAAATATACCTAAAATTTTATAAAATAGTCCATGGGAAAAAAAGTGCCGTGGCGAATAAAAAACTTCATGGCATTCTCCATGGGCAATTTCAAGGATTGCATATAGGCTAACAAAAGAATCCATCTACCTCTTTCATCAAGTTCAGATGACTGCAGCACTGCCTCAAGCGAAGCATCAACACCAGGATCTGACAGCCGGTCGACTTGGCTGACTGAGTCTGTCCAGCCACAGTACCTCCAGTACTGCCTGCTCCAGTACCGCCAGCTCCAGTATCACCTCCTCCTGTACCACCTTCTCCAGTACCATCTGCTCCAGTAACAGTAGGAGGCCCAGAAACCAGATCATGGCTTCCAAATGAATTAGTAAAAGGATTGAGCTTTGTACCAGCTATAGGTTGTTTTCTATAGTCAATACCACTCTCTTTCTGTTCGTGTCTTTTGACATAGTCCTGTACTGTAGATCTGAAATTAACATTAAAATAGAAATAAATTTCTCTGAATGGCAGTAACCCAGATTTTGCCATCTTGTCGCTTATTATAAAAACAATCACAGCACAAGTGTAATAATTATTTATACAGGTCTCTAAAATAGTGAATTTTTTATAATTGTTATTCTGGCTTATTATCCATACAACAAAAACATTGTCACTCTTAGAAAAAGAATAACTATTTTATAATTAGATTCTGGATCATTTCATATACAAGATGAAAACTGGATATTATTTAAAATGCTGTCACCACAGTTTAAGCTGTCATTCACCATTTTGTCAAATACGAATTAAAATGGAATTTGGCGAATGCACTGGATTATGAAATTGCCAAATAGCTAATTCAAAAACCGCATGTCACTTTCGACCTGCCACTGTTTTGACTCTCTACTTCCTTGTTACTTGTGTAATTACTGCCTTTAATTGGTCAGCAAACAATCTAAATACTACTTGCTGTGTCTGTGCATTTTTATGCACACATACAAAGTTAATTCAGACATCGGAAGAGTGCAAACTCAGTAGCTTTGTTGTCATTTGAAATAACCTTTTCCATTACTTATGATTCATTGGGTACACTTCAGTCGATTTTGTCACTGGCAATAATTTTAATTTTCTTCAATTTATTTGGCTTACTGAAACTGAATTTGGCTACAGAATTTTTGACCAAATTAGCCAAACTTCTAATGATTTTCACGGTCCAGCTTAAACCCTGTATCACCATTGTAAAAGAAATTGCTTATCATATGTTTTAAAAGTGTTTATCAATAAGATACAAAAAACAGGTCAATCTTTGAAAAGAACATGATTTATTGAAACTACGAATTAGATTAGTAAAAAACATATTTCTAATACAGAAATAAAGGCGCATAAACCGAGAAATGCACACAAACCTGGTAAGAGCAAACACTCTGTCGTAGATTTTCCTTTCATCTTCAGTCAGTGTTATCTGAATGACCTCAGTTGATTTTGATGGTAACTGAACCTAATCAGGCAGACAAAATATAGCGTTTAAATTAGCAGTATACAATCAAACCTGTCTTAAAGGGATACTCCCACGGAATTTAAGGGTCTTTGTGCTCTAAATATTAATTATGAATTAAACTTACATGCATTTGTGATACTAGATCTTGCTTTTATATCATGCAAGACGTTTTACCTCAACCATGGTATAGGGAATTCCATGTCGAGTTTATGGTTTATGATTTATTTGTCTGTGAGCATAATTCATTATTATTTTTTAAATATTGATAATAAGCGAGATGCGGTGTTTGTGTAAGTAGTTTAATACAGTATTTTTATGGACAAATCAAATGTTTATATTTAAAATTAATTCTTTCTTTGGAAATTAATTAGGTCTAGGGTCCGTGGGAATATGCGTTTAACGTGGCTAGTGGAACATTATGAAGATTCTGTTACAGCTTTAGAAACTATCCCTGACACTTCTTCAGGCGACTCAGCTTCAAACGCAACATCATACGTGATCTCTTTCTGCAATTTTGAGTTCATAGTTTCAGTTGTAATGGCACAGTTCACATTGGGGTACATGGGTCCACTGTCTATATCGATTCAAGCAATTAAACGTGATTTTGGTTAAAGAACACAGAAAAATCAGGGCATTGGCTGACATTCTTCAGACACTAAGGACAAATGAAACTCTCAAATCTCATGTCCATGGCAACTGCCCTTGCTGAATCAGTTGGAACAACACCATCCATGAAAAGGTAAATCTCGGTCCAAAGACATCGAGCAAATGCTCAGCCACAATTTACCATAGATTCCATGGAGACTCACATCGTGTGGATATGTTCTTCCCGCACATAGACCACGTTGTGCAACACCTCAACAGTAGATTTCCACCAGAATTGAAAGCAGCAGTGTATGGATGCTATTTAATCCTCAGTTATCATGACAAACGCGACATGGGCGTGTTCGTTGCCATCCACGAAGAGTACAAATTGGACTTGCCTGCAACCAATTTCGATGAAGAGGTTAACAGATGGAACGAGAAATATCGAACACAACCACCGAATAAATGTCCAGATACACTTGATAAATCCCTGAAGGAACACCTCCACGCGTCCTTTACCGACATAAACGCTAACTCGATTTGCCTGCAATCAATTTCGAGCAAGAGGTTAACAGATGGAACGAGAAATATCGAACACAACCACCGAATAAACGTCCAGATACACTTGATAAATCCCTGAAGGAATGCCTCCCCGTGTCCTCCCACAACATAAACGCAATCCTAAGCCTGCTGTTGACACTTCCAGTGGGATCGTGCTCATGTGAACGATCCTTTTCGGCAATGAGGGTTATCAAGATAGTGGACAGGTCAAGCATCACTCAAGCCAGGTTCTGTGGCCTGGCAATGGCACACATTCACCAGGAAGGGATCGTGCCTAATCTGGACCCAGTGATGATATTGCGCCGCTGGGACGCATCGGGATACAGGCGCATCCATTTAGCCTTCAGTTCAACATGTTCATAGTCGGTATCTATGTGTTAGTATGTTAATGTTACACTAAGTGCTAAATAAAGGTTGTCTGTGTCTGAATTCCCGTGTCAGTTCAACATGTTCATAGTCGGTATCTATGTGTTAGTATGTTAATGTTACACTAAGTGCTAAATAAAGGTTGTCT
>JAULBS010139991.1:0-12784 GCA_032355785.1 Symmetromphalus regularis | reverse complement strand
TTAGCCAGATATCTGAAGTGTATGAAAAAATGTGATGGACTTTTCAGAAGCCCAGCTAAATATGAAAATGGCCGCCAACGTAACAACTTATCTCAGCAAATGGTCTATAATTCAAAATTGCTTGGAGTTAGAAACAATTGCATATTGTTTAATAATGTCTTATCTACATACTCATATAAATATTTCAGTAGTTTGTTAATATTTAAAAAAAATGAATGGACAAAATGTAACGACAAATACACTTTTTTTTTGTAATTTGACCAATAATTTTGATTTATAAATTTCAATATAAAATGTAGAGCAACAACCTACTATGATTTTCAGGTAGCCTGGTGACGGAATATATGAAAAAATGTGATTGACTTTTCAGAAGCAAAGCTAAATATGAAAATGGCCGCCATTTTTTAAAATGGTGGCTTTTTTCTTTTGTAACAATATATCTCAGAAAATGGTCTATAATTCAAAATTGGTTAAAGTTAGAAATGTCCAGTCAACTCTATATTGTTCACAAATGCCTTATCTTCATACCCATAAAAATATTTAGTAGTTTGTTAATACTAAAAAAAATATTAGACAAAATGTAACGAAAAATACACTTTTTTTTGCAATTTGACAAATAATTTTGATTTATAATTTTCACTATTAAATTTAGAACTACAACTTACTATGATTTTCAGGAAGCCTGGTTTCTGAACAATATAAAAAAAATGTGATCGACTTTTCAGAAGCCCAGCTAAATATGAAAATGGCCACCATTTTTTAAAATGGCGGCTATTTTCTTTTGTAACATCGTATCTCAGAAAATGGTCTATAATTCAAACTTGGTTAGAGTTGGAAATGTCCAGTCAACTGCATATTGTTCAAAATTGCCTTATCTACATACTCACACAAATATTTGAGTAGTTTGTTAATACTAAAACAAATATTAGACAAAATGTAACGAAAAATACATTGCTGATGACTCATATTACATCCTGATTTCTAAAAGAGTAAAACAAAATTTTAAAATTTGTGCCATTTACTTAATTGGGTATCGAAAACTCCATTATGTTTGTTCTCATATAGCCCAAATACTAGACTAACTTTAAAGCATAATGGGTTTTTGTTCACTCTTTTCTCCTGGAATTTATAAATCAAAATTATTGGTGAAATTACAAAACAAGTGTATTTTTTAGTTACATTTTGTCTAAAATAATTAGTATTAATAAACTACTAAAATATGTATGTGAGTATGCATATAAGACATTACTGAACAATGTGCAGTTGACTACATGTACATGTTTCTAACTGTAACCAATTTTGAATTATAGACGATTTTCTGAGATAAGTTGTTTAAAGAAATAGCCGCCATTTTCATACTTAATACATAATACTTAATTGTTTTCTGAGAAGTCCATCACATTTTTTCATATAGTCCAGACACCAAGCTAACTGAAAATCATAGTAGGTTGTATTTCTAAATTTAATAGTGAAAAATATAAATCAAAATTTAATTGACAAATTGCAACAAAAAAAAATGTATTTTTCGTTACATTTTGTCTAATATTTGTTTTAGTATTAACAAACTACTTAAATATTTATGTGAGTATGTAGATAAGGCAGTTTTGAACAATATGCAGTTGACTGGACATTTCTAACTTTAACCAATTTTGAATTATAGACCATTTTCTGAGATACGTTGTTACAAAAGAAAAAAGATGCCATTTTTAAAAATGACGGCCATTTTAATATTTTGCTGGGCTTCTGAAAAGTCTATCACATTTTTTTAATATTGTTCAGACACCAGGTTTCCTGAAAATCATAGTAGGTTGTTCGTTTAAATTTTATAGCGATATTTATAAGTCAAAATTATTAGTCAAATTACAAAACAAGTGTATTTTTCGTTACATTTTGTTTAATATATTTGTTTAGTATTACTAAAATACATTTTGTCCAATATTTTTTTTTGTAATATTAACAAACTACTGAAATATTTATATGTGTATGTAGATAAGACATTACTAAACAATATGCAGTTGATTGGATGTTTCTAACTCCAACCAATTTTGAATTATAGACCATTTGCTGAGATTAGTTGTTACAAAAAAATATAGCTTCTGAAAATTCCATCACATTTTTTCATACACATGATAGTGGCTTTTAGTTCCTCGAAATGGTAATGAAATCTAAAAATTTGAGGTCATGGACTACAGTTACTATTATAATTTTTATGGTTAGACGCTTTGGCAAAATAATTTGATATTTCTTCAACAACACCTGCCCTAGCGCAACCAAATAAACATCAGCTATTAGGGTTCTGGTAAAAGAAAGGAAATGATTGTTTAATAACACTCCAGAACACTTGTTATTACACAGTTATTAGGTGTCAAACGTATGGTTTTCATTGGAAACCCGCTAGCGCCATATAATCCTGTTTCTATGTAACTGCTCCAGCGATCCTTGTGTCTCCCTTTAACCACCAACAATGCAATTATCGGGCAACATGTGCGTCTACTGAGCCACCTCTGCGTCCACTGAGCCACCTGCCTGTCTCCCCCGAACAATGTTTGGGCAACCATTGAGCCTCCTCTGTGCCATCATCGGCGACCAACAGCAACTGCGGCGATCACTGGGTGACATTTGAGCCATGCTTCTTTCTCCTAGGCGACCCTTGATTGACGAGCAAAATTGCAGCAGAAGGCGTCTATTATCTTGCGAGTACTGTGCCTCTATTCTGCAACCACAGCAATGTTTGTGCCTCCCTTCTGCCTCATTTGAGCCACATTTGATCAACCAACCTCCTCGGCGACCTTTGTACGACTGTTTTGAACATGTTCAAAAATTTACAGCTGCCATGGCGTCCATGGCTATGTCTGCACCTCCTGTGTACCACCTTTGACCGACCTAGACAACCATTCTGCCTCCTTTGAGCCTCCAAAGGCGACCTGGCACATTTTATGGTCGCACAGGGGAGGCACAAAGGTCGCAATCCTGATGTAAACAGCAGTCATTCAGAATCAGTTTCACATTTCTTTTTTTCTTTTTTATTGTGTTACATTTCCTCCTTTCTTTCATCTTTTTAAAAAATATTCTTTTAGATTATATAAAAATTATTTTAATAATAAAAAAAACTATTATTCAGGGTATTGTTCAAGAAGGTATTCGTAACATAACATTAACTTATAAGTGAGATATTAAAATTATTGGGATCTCACACATTGTGAAAGTCATTGAACAGTGTTGAAACCTTTTTTCTCACTGAGCAGTTTTATAGCACTCTAAACGGTTATACTTTTCTTAATACGTTACATTGGGGTTTTTCCTATTTCTTTAATTTTCACCAAGTTTCTACTTTTGTCAGAGCATCTAAAGTGAAATCATTATTAAACAGTGTTATTTAATACCATGTAACATTTGTTTCCGAATACTACTAATTTATTTTGATTTAATAGTTGAAAATTAATGTTCTTGGTTTTATGTTGTATTGTCTCTTATTATTGTTTTTTTTTTTTTTTCTTTCGTTTTTTCTTCTGATTTTCCTAATGACGATAATACAGAGATAACAGAAGATTCAGAAATTAAGATAAACACAGATGCCTCATCATCGTCTCAAGGTATATACGTTTGGTACTTATTAGATTTCATGACAAATGTTAGCTTTTACTACCAGATCTTATGTACACCAAAGGAAGGATGTACACTAAATTCTGTAATTTGTATTAACATATCTGTTTAATTTTATATGCAAAATTGTTTGTAGAATTAACAATAAAACTCAAATTAACCTTCTGGCTACTGATGTTTAACGAGATAACACTTGCACAGAGTTCATTATCCCACTTAGTTACTCCCACCCCAACGTAACGTATTTCCTGTAAAAAAAGAAATAGCCCATTTACTTTGTAGAAGTTCATGGAGGTATTGCTGAAAATTAGTGGCTGAAACAGTGTTTTTGGCATGAACGTGCTTTTGGTTACGTGATTTTCAATGATGGCAAAACATTGTGGTAATTATTTGGAAATTATCGCTAATTCTGATCATTAAGTTGATAGTAAATTTGATTATTCTACCGCTATCTTGTATTTTCGTTTTTAGGACTCAGTACATGGGCTATTATGGGGTTGGTTGTAGCTCTTATAGTTGGACTTGGTTTGATTGTAGTCTCTGTAATGTATTTCAGGTGAGTTAACATACTTTAAACAATCTTGGATTATTATCTTCAACTAAATGAATATTTTTAAACAGTATTTAAAAGAACAAAGATAACTAATCAGTGATCAAGTTCAAACAAAATATGACGCATGAATGTAAACAATACATCATATATAGCAAACTACATTAAACATAGCAAAGAATATATCATATATAGTGAATGATACATCATATATAGTGAACAGTACATAATATGTGGCAAACAATATATCATGTATAGTGAACAGTACATCACATATAACTAATACTATATAGCGAACAATACATAATATACAATGCGTAGTAAACAGTTCATCACTCATAGTGAACAATACATCATTTATAGTGAACAACACATCATATATAGCGAACAGAACATCACAATACATCTTCTGTTTCAGTCAAAGCTGGTATGAAAACAGTCATAATGTTAAATCCTTAAATGTAAATACGTATTGAAAGTACCTCATGGTTTTTTTATCTCAGTTCTTGAGAACATTAATTACACATGAAAAAAATAATAATAATAATAATAACAAAAATAATTAATTAACCTAAAGAAATTATGGTAATTTCAGTAATAAAATCTCAGCAAATTAGGCGACATTCTTTAGCTTTCTTTTTTTCTTTCTTAATATTCCAAAGTAAAAGAACAGCAACACTTAATGGATGAGTTTTCTAACAAAATGATCTAAGTCCCAAATGGGGCCAATTTGAGATGATCAAATAAACTGAATATTTTACATTGAATTTTTATATCTACCACTGGGTTATGTCAAGAATAAAAATGGACATAATTTATTTTGAGATTAATACTATGTACAATACCCTGCACAGAACATTAAATATACCTGTTTTTGTCATGTGCAAATTAATCTAACCACATTTGGATGACAGGACTGTTCTTAACATTCCAGGAGAGGGGTCTGTAGAGCTAAATATTATAATTTAAAATGTGTATTATATTGAAAGAAACTCATACCTAAACTAACTACGACCCCTACAGAAATGCATAGGTTTATTGTAAAATAGATTTCATTATTTTTCATTTTCTCTTTTTAACAGAAAGTCAAGAAGGAATAAAGCAGCTGCAGCAATTATAACTAGTGGAGAGCAGACCACAAACGATGACATTCGTTCAACCTCACACTACAATCCTAGCTATGTACCAGATGATGTCAAATAATATTGGAATACTTTATTTTAAGGGTCATGTCTGAACAGTTTGTTAAGACATTGATTCCCAGGAAAATTAACATAAATTAAAATAACTACTAAGTACAGTGGAAAATCAAAGAAATAGTTTAGCACTTTACATGCAGGCCTGTCAAAAGTTTTTTTGTTTTTTTTAGATGAAAATTTGTTATTCAAATATTTTCGCGTAAACCATTTCATTTTCATTAACCCATTTATAAAATAAATTATCAAAATCGTTTATAGAATATTGCTATATGAAAATCTGTTCTAAAACAAAAAACAATTGTTGTGTTGGAAGTTACTTCAACAATAAAATGGCCTAAATTTAGTGCTAGCAACAAATGGGTTACACAAAACAAGACTTGCACTAGCTAAAAAATTGCCTGTGCTATTTTGGCAATATAAAAAACATGAAAGTGTGTAAAAATGAGAGAGAGAGGGAGAGAGAGAGAGAGAGAATATTATATATAGTGTGCGTGCGTGCGTGTGAGTGTGTGAAAAGTAGGAATATGATGGTAGTCATTTGGTCCACAATATATGTTTGTAATGGTGGACCGAATTCAGATTTCGTGGACAAATGAGTGAGCGATCGCAGGACATGAAGCCATACTATGAGGTTCCGGAGATATGCTTCCCCGTAAAATTGAACATTCACGCCGATTATGAGGGGATAGCCATATGAAACATTATAGCAATTATTGAAAATTCCTATAAAAAAAAAAAGTTAACGGTAGGGTTGTTTCAGGTAGCTTTGTCGTTGGTAGGAACTTGCATTTGGTTCGAATCTAGATACAGATACAGATACCATTGCTGATCTGTCTGCACTAACACGTGGGTTCAGCTACATGGATGCCATGCTTATTTTATAACACAAGTTGATTTTATCTATATTACATTTAGCTTTAACGTTACTATTAAGGTACATGAGAATAATGAAAAATAGAATGAGATATGTCTGATTTGAAGAAGAGGTGGCCTACCTTGGACGTAGATGTTGTTTTTTAAACACGGAGAATGTGTTCGGTAAAGACCTATCGCACTGCATAATATTTATACTAGACTTTTGCACCAAATTTATCTTGGAAATAATGTGCATTTGTTTTGTAGTTTAGGTTTAATTAGGAGATAAACATACTCTGATTTCATTTAAGAGATAGGTTTTCGTGGATTTGAAACCTTTAAATGTAACCTATCTCTAAAGTGAAATTAGAGTATGTTTATCTCCATTCGACCATCGCTATAAAGCAACTTTAAACTTGGAACTGTTTCAACAAACGGAGCAAACAGGAGTGAACAATCATTCGAACGTCAACAAAGAACTCTGTGACGTAAACGAGGTTGGAAGGTTATATTTGTACGGTACCCATGTAATCAATCCAGATAACGTGAATTGCTCATACGGCCATCGTACATGCAATACGGATAGCGTGTTTTGTTTGTACATGTTTGAGGATCATTAGCATATAAAATTGATAATGAGAACCACAACTACTTACGGCAACCGGTTCATGCGCAGTCGTAAAATGAAAGCATTGCTTACATTGGTT
Source organism: Symmetromphalus regularis (assembly GCA_032355785.1). Lineage (NCBI taxonomy): Eukaryota > Metazoa > Mollusca > Gastropoda > Neomphalida > Neomphalidae > Symmetromphalus > Symmetromphalus regularis. The sequence goes on along the minus strand of JAULBS010139991.1, from coordinate 5,870 downwards.
ACACTGCCACCATATGAATATGCACTTCGAAACTAAATTAATGTGACGCAACATCCTGTTGCAGGTCAGTAGTATGGGCGCTATCTGTTTATTTTTTTCAATTATTTAAATTAAATCTACTAAAATAACTGTAGATTATTAGAATATGATTTAGCAAAATACTGTGATGTCAGCTAGTGTTTACTGTATGCACTTGTTTGTATGGAAAATTAAAATTCCAATTTGATTGGATGTCTGATGGTGATCAGACTTCAGATGGTCTCTTGTCAATGATCCATTATTATAATTAGTTTTATTTCTGATGGCTGTTTTCTTGAAATTCCTTTTAAGTAACAGTTTTCAAATACAGATCATTTATATGTTTAACAAATGTAAGTGAACATGAATTTAAAGTGGCTCTTTACCGACTAAGCATATTTACACTTAGCTCATAATTTTGGAAAATAGCAGAATGCTGATGACATGTTTGTGAAGATCAATTCCAATTCCTACACGGCCTACATTTAGAGGTAGTTTAATACCCGATTTTTAAAGTGGATAGACAATCAGAATCCAGTATTTTTCAAAATTATGGTAGGATTATTAATATCTTGTGTTATTCGTACCTCGTCTGTGATGATTTCGTGTGTTATTTCTATGATGATAAGTGTTTTGCCTTTGTATAAAACCATCATCGTTTTCTATTCTAAGATTTTCATTTTCCCTATTATTTTGTTGGAGTTGATGACAACAATTTGCATAATTTGACTTTAGATGTGGCGTTGTTCTAATATTGAAGTTGCTATTCTCATTTTATCACCTTTTTTTTTATCGAAACCTGGTATGTTCAAATGTAATGTTCCTTCCTGTAAATAAGTTAAGATTTCCTTGTATTTATAAATGTTTGAAGTAACCATAGTGTGACCTCCAGTTGCCGATGATTACGTTAGTGCTGGTTGATAGTTAAATAAATTTGAGACGTTACATTTCTTGTTCTATATTTTTTATTGCTTGATTTGCTTCCGTCAAATCTTATATATTGTAGACACACATATACACACACACACACACACACAGAGGGAGAGAGAGAGAGATAGATAGATAGATAGATAGATAGATAGATAGATAGATAGATAGATAGATAGATAGATAGATAGATAGATAGATAGACACATATAGATAGATAGCGACACACACACGCAGACACACATATACACACATATATATGTTATACCACAAATGCAATCATAATGAATACATACGTTTCTTGCTGCACATAGTTATTTTTATTCTTTCTAATTCAGTATTATTTATTTTGTTAAAGTGCACTTGTCTGTATTGATGTTAAAACCTGAATAAAATTCACAACATTATATATTATGCTTCGTTTTCTTTTTTCTATTTCTTTCTTCTTTTCTGTTTTCTGCACTTATTAGTCAAGATAAACAAGACTGTCAACATGGCAAATCATTTTATACATTCAAGTAAAAGTTAAATTTAAGTTGTTGAACATTTGTAAATGCATCTACCTAGTCACATATAAAGCAATCAGTATTTTAGAAGAAAGAAAAACATATGATGATATTTACACAGTGACATGACGTTTAAAATAATTATTATAACGTGGAACGTGGTTATGTTTTTAAACGTAGCTAGTATACATTGTATAAAAGGATATATTAATGAAAATACAAAATTCAGTTATGATGACCCTAATTTGTATATTTATAAAAAAAATATACAGTGTTCAGGCAAAGTTAATAATAATAAAATATGTTCGATACTAGGGGACACTGGATGGAACTCCAAACGTTACACCATGATGTACGGCTTTAAAAAGAATGGAGAGGGTAATAAAATAATTTACGATCTTTATTGCCCACCATGTATTATACTTATAACTCCATGACATTTTGAAATTTAGATTCCTTGAAATGCGTATTCCTACCATGTGAATAATAACATTAACCAGTTTTAATTAAAGACCACTTTTGTGTGTTGTGCAGTTCGAGTTCTTATAAATTCATTCAAGCTTTTTTGAAAATTAGTTTAATAGTTCTAGACAGTTCCACAAACACTTATGTGTTTAAAAAAGTTAACAATTCAATTTTAATACACAGCACCACTTAAAATTAACCACAGTTCATTCCACAAAACACCACAAATCAGTCTCAAAAAATAAATCATCTCCCATTCATCTCAGTGTCAAAATCCATATTTTCGTCAAGATCATCTTGTTATCAAAGTTATCATCATTAAATAATCATCAAACATCATCAACATAAAGATTAACATCAAGGTTATCACGTAGTCGATGCTATATGGAATTCGCTGGTATCAAAATAGCTAAAACATGCATAACAAAAATCTGACAATTTAAAAGTACAGTTCCTGGATAGTATAATTATCAAACTTAACAACTTATGCTCAAAATGGCTCACTACTAACTAAACTGGATATAAAGTAACTGTACAGTCTTCATACAAAATGTGTTTAGTAAATACATACTTTGCTTACTGTAAAAGAATAATTATCATAATTTACAATGCAATTTCCCCATTTATTTACCTCTTACCTAATTCACCCTGCTACAATATTTACATCCACTATTTTTTTTACATTTTCCCAACTAATTATAGTCTATCTAAATACAATTAAAATACACTTAAAACTTGATGGAATTTTGAAATAAATATACATTTAACATCAAACATATTAAAAACACTGCATACACCAATAGTTCAATAGTTAACAACACTCCACTCCACGTGTCCACAACACATTACCAAAACATTCTAAAACACACCTCTCGTGCATGACAGTGTTGCACAGCTCAAGATCTCTGCAGATTAAATGCAGTAATTAAATACCAACTACAAATAAAATAGAATAGTCTACCGTTTAGCTGCACATGGTGGCTAACCCATAAGTGTTAGACATTTAACTGTCCGTAAAAAAAAGTGCCGTAAGAAAACTACAAGTAAGATAAAATAAAATATATACAGTATCTGTATTTACACTCCAATAAATGCACATATATAATAATAAAATATGGTTGTGACATTACCTCTCCACCAAAAGAAGTGCAAAGCATTCATCTACACAACATATTTTATCAAGTACTGTTTACAATCTGCTCAAACAATCAGATCCCACATTTTCAGAACCGTTAATAGCAGCAATCTGAAAGCTATACGGTTGTAAAGTCAAAGCCCATATCATCAACCTCGCATTTGCCACTTTATTTTTGTTTAGATAAACTAAATATTGGTGATCAGTCTCTAGAATAAATTGGCATCCATACAAAAAACTGTTGAAATGTTTGCACTGTCCAAACCAGAGCAAGTCATTCCTTCTCTTCTGTTGCATGATGAGTAGCAGCTCTATTATGCTTCCTGCTAGCAGGCGATATAGGCATTTTCATACTTTCGTCCTCCTGGAGTAACACAGCACCAATTCCCTTCTCAGTAGCAGCTATTTGTGAGATAAACATCTGGCAGTTTCAAAATAGGAAATTTGATAATAGTGTTTGTCAAAGTCTGAAAAGTATTTTCCTGTGATTATTCCCATACTTAAGGGACGTGCAACGAAATGGTCACTTATTATCTCTTTTAGATACTCTGGACCAGCTATATTGGCCATTATCTACATAATTTGACTCTACCTTGCATTTTCACTTCTACAGCAGACGTAGTCTCAGCGACTTCCAATTGGCTTTCCCATACTGCCACACATATGTTCTCTGAACGTGTGGTATAGATAATTATGTGACCAATGAAATTGTCAATACTTTGCATATATTGGAGCAATTTCCTCATGAGTCTACTGAAACTAGCAGGTGCATTTACTGACCCAAATGGACTTACACTATAGTGAAACAAACCCATTTGAGTCTGAAAAGCGGTTAACCACTTTGCATGCTCAATTAATGGTAACTACCAATAACTTTTTGATAAGTCTAGTTTACTTATGTTCTTAATTACATTCATTTAATTTGGCTAACAGATCATATGCATTAGGCATAGACACAGCACTGAAAATGATGATTTTGTTCAACATTCTAAAATCAATGGAAAATCGATTAGTATCATTTTTCTTTTTGACAATGACTATTGGAGTAGAGTAACAACTATCCGAATGTTCAGTAACATCCATTACCAGTATTTTCCTTATCTCATCATCTGTTACCTTACGTATAGCAAATGGCAATGGATATGGTTTCATTCTAGTAAAGATGTCTGACAACAATTTGATATCATGTTCTGCCAAAGTAGTGTATCCTGGTACATCTGAACAAACATCTGGACACGAATACAATAGTTTTCTCGCCGCTTTTAATTGATCCAATGTCAGCTCCGGATTCACTTTTATCTTATTTAAATCCTTTTTTGCCTCAACATTTGGTCGTTTATTCCATCTAACAATACTACCATCTGCAGTCATCTGATTCATGAGTACATTGTATCTATGACAGCAATGTTTACCAATTCTAAAACTCCATCCTGGTCTTCTCTTTGGGTATAATGCTTCAACATATTAGCATGAAATGCTTTTAGATTTCCTTCCATATGTATCCTATAATCTACATTACATCCATAGATAATTTGTTGTTGTCTGTTGACAACAATACCAGCACTTTTTCACCTACCTTCATATTTCTGTTTTGTTTTGCTGTTAAAATACTGTCTATGCTTTCTTACAGACTTTTCCAAATTGTCTCTAGCCATCTGGCAAGCAGACTCCAGTTTATTTTCCCACAAATCAATCACCTATTGATATGTTGAACATGCCTGTGGATCATTGGTCTCTTTAGTCCATTTTTTTTAAGAACAGTCATTGGACCTCTTATTTAATGACCATAGGCCATTTCAAATGGTGAAAATCCCAAACTCTCTTTCTCAAAATGGTCATAATATTCTTAATACCTGACATTTTTTGTTCTTTTTTGTAAAGTTACCAACTTGTTTTCTCCAAATAAATAAACTTTCATTTTCTTCTTCTTCTAAATGACGATAATATCAAAGCATTTGTGATTGCAAATTACATATCTAAATTGAAATCCTTATTAATCAGTATTATTTAATAGCATGTAACAAATTTAATTTGATTTGATAGTTGATAATTAATATTCATGGTTTTGTATTATTTCTCCTTCTTATTATTATTATTATTTTATTTTTAATTTTCTTCATATTTTCCAAATGACAATAAGACAGTGATAACAGCAGATACAAAAAATAAGAGAAACACAGATGCCTCATTGTCTCAAGGTATATACGTTTTGTATATATTGCATCTCGTGACAAATTTTAACTTTTACTACAAGACCTTATGTACACCAAATGATGTATAGTAAATTCTATGAATTGTATTAACATATCTGTTTAATTTTATATGCAAAATTATTTGTGGAATTGATAATAAAACTCAAATTAATCTCCTGGCTATTGATACTGAGGTTATAAACACAGCACCTTTAAACAAAATAACACTAGCACTGATTTCATTATCCTACATAGTTACCCCCACTCCACAGTGACGTATTTCCTGTACAACAAATAGCCAGTTAACTTTCTAGAAGTTTATAGAGGTATTGGTAACAATTTGTGGTTGAAACAGTGTTTTGGTGTGAACGTGATTATTGTTATGTGATGTGCATTGACGGCATAAAGCTGCGGGAATTATTAGGAAATGATCACTAATTCTGTTCAATAAAGTGATGGTAAATTTGATTATTTTACCTCTGTCTTGTATCCTCTCAGTACAGAGGTTATTGCGGGGTTAGTTGTTACTGCTATAGTTGGACTTGGTTTGATTGCACTCTCTGTAATGTTCATCATGTGAGTTAAAATTCTTTATCTTCCACTAACTGAAGATTTTTAAACATAATT
>JAULBS010139980.1:0-12785 GCA_032355785.1 Symmetromphalus regularis | reverse complement strand
GTAACACTTTAAACCATGTCGTCTTAGCGCAAATATACCGAAGTACACAAGTGGTCTATAATGGTGGGGGTATGGGGGACAGCGGGATGGTCCGTCCCCACATCCCACTTTTTGGACAAGGTGACAACATTTTTTTTACCTCGCTCCACTCGGCGATTAAGTGTTTTTGCCTCATTTAAAAAAAGAGTCTAGTTACGGCCATGGACTCTGGCTACACAGTAAAACATAAACAAAAGCAAACAAAACGAACATACAAAATGTCACCATTTTTCATTAACATAATTTATGCAAATATGCAAATGAGCCAGATAAACAATTATGTCATAAATATCTTGGTTATACATCTTAATTTTGTTTCATACTAATATTTTAAGTGTTTCATAAATATGTAACAAGTTAAAGATGTTAAAGCTTGATTCTTTTAATGTTTTGTTTTGCTGATGTGTATCTTAGTGTTTTTGGTATTATGAGTAAATTTTGCCTATGTTACCATGGAAACGGTTCAGAAAACGATGAAAAAACTGAAAATATTTTTGGTCAACAATCGTTTTGGTAAACTAGATACCTTGAGGAATAAGAAAAATAAGTTGGCCTTTGTTCTACCCTAGATAGATTTTACTCCTATTTCTAAGCCTCTTTTGAGCACTCGGCCGCTAGCCTAGTATATATTATGTAGCACATACTAACACATGTCACTGCATATACCTGAATATACAACATATACTACTTAGTATCTATAATACGAGTAGTTACAATGTTCTTCATATATAAAGTATATACTATCTCTTATACTGTATACACTATGTGCCCTTTTTATTCGCGTGTATTCACACACACACGAGCGTGCGCGTGCTCACACACACACACACACACACACTCTCACACACACACACACTCACATTCACACACTCACACACACACACTCACATTCACACTCACATTCACACACTCACACAATACACACACACACACACACACACACACACAAACACACACACACACACACACACACACACAGAGGTAAGATCAAATCTGTCGCAGCGGGGAAGAAGTAATAAAACCTGACGGTTTGACAGTTGACCATTTTGACAAGTGGTAGTGTTTTGTAAAGCTGCATTGCAAATTTCCTATATTTATGAATGTTAATGCCATTTATAGCAAACAAAACTACTGAAGATCTTTCTTTTCACGTCAATATTTTCTTAACTTTGTTAAGTTCTTACATTTGCAGTAATGTTTTATGCATCTTTTGGCCCTTTTCCGCCCTATCTGACTCCCCTCACCCCTTTTCGCTTTATTTCAGTGTTTAGACACCCCCCGTATAAATACATGATCAATACACTTTATTTATACTTCAACATGCGACTATTCAAAATATGATTCTTTTAAATAATCTAAGATACCATTTTCTTTATTTCAGAAGATTTAAATAAGCATATGATGAATTTTAGAAATTGTGAACAGTGGAAGCCGTATCATTTTCATTTGTCAGTGACTGGAATCCGTATAACTGTGTTTCGGAATCCGTATCATTTTTGATACCAGGATGACATTGTGAGAAATATTGTTTATTAAAAGAAACAATCCAAAACTTATTTTTAAATCAACATATAGTAAGGATATTATTTAATTGTAATCTGGGAGTAAAATGTATAAGTTTAAGAGTGCTGATGGTTAATCCTCAAAATAAGTGCTATATACTTAATTCGCTTTAAAATCTGTAAAATATAGCTCTCCAAAACTTCAGAATACGATGTTTTGATAACGTAAATAATCTACGTTCTTTCCGCTTCAGTAGGTTTTATTTAACATTTTACGTATTTTTAAATTAAGAAATGCATGCTGCTGTCTTGAAATTGTAAAGGAGGGAATCCGTAATCGATAAACTTTTTGAGCGGACATAATCCAAATATCGAGTGTAAACCCAAGGGAATCCAAATTTAGATTAACAACGATTACCACCGTATGACCATGATATGAACCATTTTAAAATAAAGAAATGCTGAAAACAATTTATACCTGTATACTTTGCAAGTGGATAAATTTGATTACGCCCCCTATCTTTACCTGACAGTATCTGAAATAATACTCTGCAGCTGCCTAGCAACAGATTCTGAGTTTAAAATAATACACTACGGAATGGTTTCCAAGTCTGAAATACTATACCAGAGCTATCTAAGAATAATATCTGGGTCCATGGGCGACAATCGCTTCCCTGAAGTGGAGACGTGCCTCCCTCTTATTTTCTTTTGAAAATCCAAGGTTTTTTAAATGCCTTTTCCGGCTAAAACCTTCAAACTATAATAGACCCCTGTGTACTTCAGTATATTTGCGCTAAGACCACATGGCTACGTGTTACATTAATATCATAAGGAAAAATACAGGAAAATATTATTATTTAGGCATTTTAATTTCAATGTTTTGAAGCAAAAAGTGGAGTGGGGTAATTATATAGGCATCCTCCTGTCCAAAACATGGGTGTGTCCCCCGTCCCTCTAGGATTTACACCCCTGTCTTGGTCTGCTGATGAAATAAGGCAGATTTCACAATTTTTTAATCACCAGTAAAAAATATCATTGTTGGTTTTCTTTTATCTGTCATAAATACTAACTTGTTTATGCATGGGGTATCACTCATATCAGAATGAACAATGAACATGATATGCCCCTTTTTAATGGATAAAATTAACAACAACGTGTTGTGAACGTCAACATTTTGGACGGAAATGTCCCGACACTTTTACACGACTGTATTCATGTAGCAATCTTGAATTTTTTTATATTTGTATATATATATATAAATATTTACACATACACATTCATACATAACATAACATATGATACACTTTCATATTTTTAGTTCTTGATCTTGATTAACTTCTTTGAAGGAGTATACTTTTTTCTCTTTGGCTTGGGGGCCATTGGGGTATGAAATTATTACCTCTGTAGTGAGCTACTTCTTGTTTCTTTGACATGGGTAGTGAAATCATTACCTCTGTAGTCTATGAGTTATTTTGACACATTGCTTCTTTGATTTATGTTAGATTCGTTTTCATTAGTTGTGTTTTTAGTATGTTTAATTTGATTGGTTGGTTGACCACTGGAAAGGTCAGTTGGTATTTGAATTTGGACATTCTGCGTCTCTTGTTTGTCAGTTATGGTTATTTTGAAGATTTTCTCACAAGATTGTTTTTTTTTTTAAAGGATCGTTCTCATAAAGGTTAGTTTAATTTAAAATTTAAAAATATAATTAAATAATGTTATTATTAACATATATTAATCTCAATATTTATATTTAACTATTTAATAATTAAAGATTACTATTTAAAGAATAAATGTATAGTTTGAAAAGTTTAACAAAGGAGACATATTTAAAATAATTACTGTAAGTAAGCAATATAAAATCATTGTATTAATTTATTAATGTTATATTTCAAAGCTAATTTGTTTCATTATAATATTGTTTTAATTTTAAAATGTATATATTAGTCTGCTTATTACTCAGCCCCTCCCCCACCCCCACCCCCCGAATTAGGCGGCAAAATTTATTAAATTCCGCGGTAAAATTAGCTATATTCTGCGGTAGGAATTGATAAATTCCGCGGCAAATTCTGCAACATAAAAATTGAAAATAATACTTACAAATTTACACTAATGTTTTTCTTCACAAAGTTAGTTCTAATTTAACTTGCCATGGTATCACTAGGACTCAGTAGTCCGGCCAAATCGTTAAGAAATAATTTTATGTTATATTGGAGTCGCTGGTTGTGATAGAGGAATACCAACGCTTTTATTTTTATTCTGATTCTATAATTACTAAATAATTAAACTATTATTGCTTAGTGTCACCATTTTAACAATGGGTTCTTAAGTAATGCCTCTAAATTATTTATACTTGCTAATATTATTGTTATTCAAAATGTATATTAAATAGGATAAAATGTCAGAATCTTATTCCATATTCATGAAACTTGTGTAATTTACTTGCAACGAGTCATCGGCAGTTTCCGTAACCTAAATAACTAACAACCATTCCATAACCCTTGGTGAGTTCAGGAGGGCGAGCACTCGCGAACAATTTGCCTGGTTACCACCCTCTCATATGGCATAACGTTTATAAATTATTAGACAAAAAACCCAGTCTAACACCCTATACTAGCATGTGAATGGGATCATTCGCCCTTCAGGGGGGGGACTGATTATTTTTAAAAATATGTTTTGTCTACAGGTTGTCGATATACTTGATTTATGGTCCATGTCCAATGCCTGTGGTATATTGAACCTCACAGGTTTGGTAAGGGCATATATATAATTATTATATTTATATTTTGTTAACTTAATGTTGGATTGAAAACTATATTTTATTAATAAATGTTTGTCTTGCAACATTGTTATCTCTACTATTGTAATAATGTATTCCCATAATGCACCAAGAAATTGATGCGTGATGTATTTGTTTTAAGTGAGCTGATATTCCAAATGAAAGCTTGTAAATATGTATTTTTATGACACTAATGTACGTACTATCTTTTATGACAATATTTATATATCATTATAATACATATATATGATTATGTATATTTCTCTATTGTTATTTTTTTTATGGGAAATAGTTTGATAATATATTAATTGTTTTTATTTTATTTATTTCAGAAATGAGTTTTTTCAGTCATTGATATGGTATTCAGTCATTGATGTCCATTATAATAAACTGTGCCTAACCCATCATGCAGTTGGTAATTTGTAATAGACAAAAGATCACACTGTGACATTCATAACATCATAATAAGTACATACTTCACATTTAAATAAAACATTTCAGGTATGTGAATCCACCTAACCCAGCAGGGTTATTGAGAGAAATTTTGCGGCTGATGTATTGCAGTACAACTCCAAACCATACATTTAAACATCATGATGCGAACATCAGAAAATACTGACAAAAAATGTTTTTAGTTCGTTGCTCCTGTAGAATTTATGAAATCTGTCATAACCTACTACATTTGTTTAGAAAATGTCCCTGAATCTCATCGTGAAATAAATTATAACATTTTCTCAGCATATAAAATAAATGACCTGAATAGCGTTATACAAAGACTGATAATCAAAAGTTGAGAACTTTGGCTATCACGATCACCATCTTATCATTTAAAGTTGTCAAGGCAAAATAGCTGAAATTATTTTCCCATGACTGCCATGGAATAATTAACGTATTTACGAAATGAATGTTGAGGCTACCTGTGTAGACTGACAAGCAATGATACCCACCTTTCTGCGAAGGAATCAGACTGACAGATAGTCGACATCACATGGAGAAGCTTTATTCCCACTGCTGCTGGTTCAACTCTAATTAGGTATATTCGTCTCCCATAATACACCACAAACTACCTCCTGTCCGTACCTCTTGAACGGCACGAAGTCGTTAATGATCCAACTTTTTGTAAGACGTTTTTCTTCTACGCACCCTTTCATTTTGAAAACGATTTCGTCGTGTCGTCAAGAGCCAAGCGAACACGTCCTTCTTCTGGAATTGGATGTACGCAATAACGCCGTGGACTCTTTTTTAGTAACTTCCTTCTTTAGTGTGTTTAATTTTAAACATGACATTTTCAACAAATTATAGAGTGGTTAGCAATAAAACTATATATTAACTCTAGAATCTGATACACAGAGTCAAGCACAATTCAACAATGAAAAAAGATCAGGTATTATATACACATTAAAAAGCAAAAGAAAGAAAGAAAGAAAGAAAAAAAGCAGAAGGAAAAACAAAGCTTAACTCTTTTATTTTGTTCGTTTTCTTTCTTTCTTTCTCTTCTTTCTTTCCATATCTTTCTTTCTTTTTCATTCTTTCTCTTTCTTTCTTACTTTCCTTCCTTCCTTCTCTTTCTTTCCTTCTCTTTCTTTCTTCCTTCCTTCCTTTATTTCTGTTTGGTTGTTATTATTGAGCTATTTTTTATTTTTTTATTTACACATGATTCATAAAAATCTTTGGCATGAAAACCTGAAAACTATATTAGTATTAATAATTTATGATGATATAATACTGTCTATAAACAACGTGCATGATGAAAGTCAAAAGGGTGGCCATTTAAGGATTTAAATAATAATAATAATTTCGTTAAATTTTATACTTAGAAATTATCCTTTCTGCAACAGACTTTTTGAAATTGGAGATCATGATAGTGTGGTTATTACTGACAGATCATATCTAGCATGCATAATCTGTTATAATATTATATGCTTCAAACCGTTCCATATTTAAATCTAGCATTACCTAAAAAGGGCATTTTAAAAATTATATGAAGCATGCTGTTTGTGTTTCAATAAATATCGTTTTCGTTGCAACGATTGTTAAGAATCCAGTTTAATAAGCCCAAAAATAAATGAATTTAAAAATATAAATACATTTTTAAAAATAAATAAATAATGCTTTTTATAACTAAAAATTAATAAAAAGCAACTGGGAAATTCATTTTTCAACTTCTTAAAGTCATGACTAACAATATAGTCATAAACGCAGTATGGTATTAAAAATGGCCGTCCATGTTGTGAATATAGAGATTACAGTCATACCGTAGAATATCAATTATATTACAACGAATGTGATTTCATGCACAATTTAAAACATGAGTTGTAATATAATCGGTATTCTACAGGATCAAGTCTTGTAATTTTTTTTTATTACACCGTGTTATAGAGTTCCCTTACACGAAAATAATAATTTTCTTTCGGAACTGAAAACATCGAAGAAAACGAAAAAAGCGTAAGAATTCAAAGTGCCGTCGCACTTCTTTCTGATTACAAGTACGTACAACTCCGTAAAGTCATATAGTTCTTACAGTATGCACCTTATGAAAATAAAAAGGCACATTCATCAAATGAAAAAAAAACCAACTAATAATCTAAATTATATTGTTTTAATAAAATGTGATACCAACACAATCTTCAAAGAACAGTGACATAGCAATGTGTGTTGCTTTGTCTTCATTCATATTACCGGGATTACCTGTAGTCGAATTATTACTGACGTCATTTCCTGTTGACGGCGTTAACATCTGAATCGATTTTAGAATTTTTAGCATTTTGGATTAGACTTACATCAAATATAACTTGACTTTTTACTTATAGCTGCTGTGTTTAAAATATATTCTCTGGAGATGTTAAAGGTGTTTTATTATATTTGTACGAACTGGTAGCTACGTGTATTAAAAACATATTGCTTAGCCTGTTTATTGTTTGTTTACCGTGAAAGGCGTGGTTGACGATACACATTAATTTCGTTATTAATTTTTAATTTTTTAAAAACTTCTTTAATGATATTGACCGGTATAAATTCAGATTTGTGTGTATAGCATAATTATAAAGATTTATTTTTTCAACAAACTTATCATGTATGCAGTTCATGAATGGAAGTAAAAATAATCCATCGATCACCTAATGAGGTACCATGACCTCTCAAAATTTAAATTGGTAACACGTGTGATTTTACCAACATTTATCACATGGCTATATCATCCACCGCGGTGTAATAAATGGTCGTAAGTTCTGAAACGTAATTACTAGCACTGTTTGTGCAGCCTCCTTTCACACTTGGACAATGGGCCACAGCGAAGTCCAGCTCGATGGCACTTGCAGTTTCCCTTCCAAGCAACTAAGCAGCCACAGTGGAGCACAAATGAGCACCAAGTGCTGGCAGCTGGCAAGTTGATCCAGTATGGTGCCCATGTCTTGGTTCTGTCATTCCATTTGCAACCCCAATCGCTTGGATTTGGAATGTTGGAAGTTTTGGTTAGAGACTGTTTCAAGGTGGATGCTGCAATGAGCAGTACTAGCTTTGTGTGCTGAAACAATGCATGTTGGGTTGGTATGATGGATTCTAGAGTTTTGAGGCCAACAGTAAACATCAACTTTCTTGCTTCATTGACAGAAGGTGATCTACATTTCTAAAAAACGTCAGATGATGTATGTGCAACGAGACGAGTGTGAGGCAGGTTGGGTCCAGGGTAAATGGCGATGAATGTATCACTGACCGCAGGAAAGATGGTTCATGCATTCCATGTAGTCCTTTTACCAATTCCAAGCATCGCCGATGTTACATCACGTCCCATGAATGAATGGAAGAAGAGAAGTGTCTGGCAGCGTTGAGGTCCCAGCTATTGAGATATGTGTTGAAATGGAATTTCTTTGAATGTCTTCCCATATACAAATCCAATGCACAGCTCTGACAGTTTTAGCTGATGAAAGTGATGGATGGCAAGAACTACCACAATTCCAGTGTGTGAATATTACATGTCATATTGTCTTAGTAAAAAATGCATTTAGGATATCATAATTCTTTCTGTTGATATAAATTAACAGTTTTAGTAAAGTTCAAAGTTTCCAATTGCTTTTATATATTTTATTAACAGTCTGCATGTCACTTCGTTTTTTATTTTGAAATATGCATGTAATTGTCACATTATGTTCTAAAGTCTTTGGCCTATAAAATTAACTGTTTTAATGTCAAGGTCACTGTTTTGAAGTCAAATATTTATATTTACTTTAAACGATTGGCAATTCCAAGAAATGTGTTACCTCGTAAGAATTCGTATATTTTCTTCCCTCTCTACACCATGTGTATGTAAACTATACACGAATTGAAATTTTAAATTATCTCCCTTACAATGATCTATTATATGGAGCTTAAAATGGGTGAAATTACTAGATGATAGACATGATGATCGGGCTGAAATATCAACAAGTGCAAAATAATCTCATCTGAAAACTAGATGTTCTTTTATTAGTTTTAAAATTGTCACTTGTACGGATTTCTCAGAAATGAATCATTGTTAGTTAACATAAATTGAAGTTTAGAATCTTAAATAAATTATGTTTCTTTGAATTTAAGATGTGTGGTCTTTCATTAATTGCCTTTGTGTCATAGATTGTGGATGTTTATAGCAGATTTTGTTTATTAATAAATCACACGCTAACAACTCGTTGTGTTGCCATGTGTTAACAGTAAAGTGTTGGAAAGTAGCGAGTAGCTTTATTAACCTATTTAAGTAAATTCCATTGCTCTTTTTACATTATTTTATTAACTTTTTATATGTTTGTATATATAGCTAACCTTTTTAAATACAAGTATAATTATTCTTGTAAATAGATTAATAGAATAAAAAATTGGCGAATTTTTTTTCCAGATAATCCATTTCAATGTGTAACTTATTAGAAAATTGGAAAAAAGAAAATGTAGACAATAATGAACAACCTCAACACTACAGATAACACATTTTCTTACTAACACCTGTGGTGTTAGCACCAGTTAAAAATAGTATAGCAATTGACTTCTTAACTCGGTTTGAGTTGAAAAATGGCTGCGAAATCTTTTAATGTCGTATACAAAGTGGACGATTCCTGTTGACAGGGAAGACATATCAGTTTATTAAAACTCTTGTTTGCATTTTTAATTTTAAAAAGATGTTATAAGATTAGAGATTGCAGCTTTGAATTGGTTAGAATTAAATAAACTGCAAAAGAACCTAGTACTCTTGATTGGTGACGGTCCATTAGGAAAAGTCAGCCAAAAAAACCCAAAAACCCAACAACCAGAATTATAATCTACAGTATTTATTACATTTACTATCACATATTCAAACATACTGTCATCATTTAATTTACAAACACTGAGAAAATACGATAATTGTGTGTATATACATACGTGGAAAACCACCTTACATATTTACATCTTCAAATATATCATGCATTTTACAAGTACAAACTGAATTTCAAACTATTTACAATACTATACATTTACTGTTTAGATCAGTTGATTCACTCTTTTACATCAGATCACAACTGTAATCTCTGTATTGTTGTATATACATAATGGCATGCATACTGTTACGCGTTGCACTACTGTTGGAGACGGGGGGGGAGGCTGGAGGGGCGGCAGCCCCCCCAATAATTAAATTTTTTAATGTTATTCTTGTGTTTTTTGGTAAAGTCAGTTGCTTCTTAGTATTAGCAGCCCCCCCATATGAATTTCGTTCCAACGCCACTGAATACGATTTAGCTAAGTGCTTTATATATGATTTAGCTAAATGTCATTTAATATACATGCATGTTGAAGATATTTAATATATGTTACAAATATTTAATTGATATTGCTGAGATTTAATTAAAAAAAATATTTATTTAATAAAATTGTAGATATTTAATAAATAAGTGTTAGCATGATTTAAATCCATTCCCCCACCATTATAGACCACTAAGTGTGTACTTTGGTATATTTGCGCTAAGACGACATGGTTTAAAGTGTTACATTGATACAATAAAGGGAAATATTGGTAAAGATTATTATTTAGGCATTTTAATTTTAATTTCACTGAAATTTTCAGTTTTTCTAAGCTAAAAGTTGGGGGGTAATTATATAATCCCCCCCCCCCCGGAATTTACGCCCATGTTCATAACGTACACAAATATAACCACACTTAAAATAAAATACGTTCCTGCAATCAAGTTCACTTTTTTATGTGATGGTAGCGGGTTTTCTCCAAAGATCATGAGTCACAGAATACCATATGCCAGACACGTAATAGCCACTTAATACACAATGTGCTGGTGTGTTGTTTAACAACTAATCCTATCCTTGTATTAAAAGCATACTCCTCCCACGGATCCTTCACCTAATTAATTTCCAACAAAGAATTAATTTTAAATATAAACATTTGATTTGTCCATATAAATACTTCATTCAACTTCTTACAAAACAACCACCTCATCTCGCTTATTATCAACATTTTAAAAATATGGTCACGGACAAATAAATCGAAAAAGAAATAATGGGTTTTTTGTTCGGTTGTATGTGTGACGTATATATTTCGAGTCACGTGACGAGTATTTTTTCAGCTGCAAAAACATTTCGTACCAATTTTTTTTTCCCATGAGGAGTTCCAATCTTAAAATTTGAAATTTTTAAATTTGAAAAAAAATCTTGCGTGATATGAAAACGAGATCTAGTATAACAAATGCATGTAAGTTTCATTAGTAATCATTATTTAGACCACAAAGCCCCTTAAATTACGTGGTACTATGCCTTTAACGTTAAAGAATCCGTGGATTCTTTAGAGCCTCCCCCCCCCAATGTTTTTTCTGTATCGGCCACTGGTTCTTGATGTAAATGAAAATAAAACAAGAATGTGTGAATATACCAATAATATTTAGATGACATTTTACCTATTTGGGAATGACCTTTTATTAAACCGATGTTTTTTTAGATTAGACCACACACAAAAACATGTGTTTCCTATTATATGTTAAAAAAAAACGAAGTAAATAACAGGTAAGTAGGTTTACTCTCCTAAAAAGCTATTGTTTAAATTGCATCACTACATAATTATTTACTTAATTTAATTTACTTCTATTCCTACTCGCTGTTATTGAGTTGGCGTTGCCTATATAAAAGCATTTCATAAAAAAAATAGTAATATTATTTATTAACATTAGGTGAGGTGAGGTGAAGTATTTTTTATACGGGTCTACATCCAATTTGGTTCGGACCCGTCTCCCCCGGGTCCAATGTCCTAAGACTAGGGCACCGGGCCCGGGGCAGAGGTTAGTGTTAGTAGGAGACTCGAAACCCGCTGCTTTTTTCTATAAACAACAAGGGATCTTTTATATGCACTATCCCACAGACAGAATAGCACATACCACGGCCTTTGTTAAACCAGTTGTGGAACATTGGTCGGTGTAAGTGGTATACACCTACCCACTGAGCCTTGTGGAGCATTCAAAATGGTATGTTAGTATCTAACTTTGCACTATTATAACATAATTAGGAATATTTAACGAGCGGTCATTTGATACTGTTCAGTTAATTAAGATAATTATAGGAATCGACTAATTTACAGTCTCTTATCACTAATAGAGAGAAAAACAATTAAATATGAAACTGTAATTGTGATAATGCCTCTTTAAATTCATACAATTATCAATGAACGAAAGCTATTAGTATATAAAATGACAACATATCCCATGAGGGCGGTGTTCAACCTAAGGGAAACCTTTCATCTATGGTATGGTAGCACACAATTATAATTAAAGTGCACAATATTACATTGAATCATACTGTGAAGATATTGTGTTTGTAGAGGTGGTGCTCGATTAAAGCATAGGCTTTAAAGGCTGCAGCCCAAGGCCGTGTAAAAATAGAATTAATTTTGTTTTCCTTTTTGGAAATAAAAAAAGTAAAGTTTATTTTATTTAACGACGCCTGTAGAGTACGTTGATTTTTTATCTTATCATCGGCAATTGGACGTCAATGATATGATCATTCTGGCATATGCATTTAGAGGAAAACCGCTGCCGTCACATAGGCTACTCTTTCCGATAAGCAGCTATGGGTATTTTATATGCACCGTCTCATAGACAGGACAGCACATACCACGGCCTTTGATAAACCAGTTGTGGACCAGTGGTTCGAACGGAAAATAGCCCAAACTGCAAATAGGTCCACTGAGAAGGATCGATTCGACGATCCTTTTGGAAATATACTCATCCAAAAAAGAAAGTTTGCATGTAATCAAGTTATTTATTTCATTCACCAGACGACATTCATGACAGAAATTCTGGAATTAGATAAACACACCATTGGTTGTATTTATTTTCGTGCTTATATCCAATTAAGGTTCAAGCACTCTGTCCTTGGCACACAACTCAGGTTCCTGTGCTGTCTGTCAAGGACAGAGGTTAGTGTTAGTAGGAGACACGAAACACGCTGCTTTTCTATAAACAGCAAGGGGT
>JAULBS010139969.1:0-12787 GCA_032355785.1 Symmetromphalus regularis | reverse complement strand
ATGAACCAGTTGTGGACCACTGGTTGGAACGGAAAATAGCCCAAACTGCAAATGAGTCCACTGAGAAGGATCGATCCGATTACCGACCGGTCCACAGGCAGACACTCTACCGTTTGAGCTAGATTCCGCTCTAAACTTGATATTGTGCAATACACTGAGACAGACAAGCAAACAAATCTACCTACTGTCCAGGGGTAGAAATTAAGAAATTATTTTCACTTGCTTGGAGGACTAATAAGTCTTAAAAAGTTACTCATCCCCACGAAAAATCACTAGTCCCCCATTTTAATTTTAAGATTGGGTTGATTCATAATGCGAATTACAGATATAACGTGTATTTCATGTTGAGAAGACAAAAAGACCAAGTTTTTACTTTATTTTAAGGAACTCTCTTAAAAAGTGGTGTATAATATAGGTTTAATTGTATTACTGTTGTAACTGTAAGTGGTCGTTAACAATTATTTGATATTTTCCTATTTTTACACAGCGTTTGCTAGGGAGTAGGGGACTAAGGCATGCAACTGAATTTAAATTAATCATTGTGCATACTTATTCAGATGCAGGGTTTCACATGATGCAGGAATCCTGCATATTTGATGCAATAATTCGCTAAAATACTCCTAAATAAAATATGTGTGCGTCATGGTTGATGCAAAATATTTCCGACGTCAAACGTTTTAATTTTTTTTTATGACAAGAAAAACCAATGGATACAAATGTATCAATATTATAAAGATACAATAGTGGATAATGGATATAATATATCCATGTAATATAAACAAGACAGTTTATTCAGTTAATTATGTTATTGAAATAATATGCTTGGCTCCCATTTTTTTAATGCTTGACTCCCAAAATAAAACCCTGTGAGTCATGATGACTCCCATTTTACAGATGCTAGGTGGAACCCTGCAGGTGGAAGGTGATTAAAAAATGTATACTTTCTGTACAAATACCAAATGAATGTCGTTAATTGTCAGCCCAAATCGGGACTATAAAGAACCAGCCAAAAGCGAAAAAGACAGGATAAATGTCTGCTAGCACGTACAGCGAGTTCATTTTGGTCAAATAAATATTTAGCGGGTATGATCAACAAATTATCAGTTTCACAGCTACTATCTCAAAAATAATACAAATCTGTAATAAAAGATTGGAAAAAAATAAAGTTTGTTTTATTTAACGACGCCTCTAGAGCATATTGATTTTTATCTTATCAGCGGCTATTCGACGTCAATCATATGATCATTCTGACATATGTATTTAGAGGAAACATGCTGCTCCCACATTGGCTACTCTTTCCGATAAACAGTAAGGGGTCTTTTATATGCACTGTCCCATAGACAGAACTGCACATACCACGGCCTTTGATAAACCAGTTGTGGACCACTGGTTGGAACGGAAAATAACCCAAACTGAGGTCCACTGAGAAGGATCGACCCGACGACCGACCGATTCACAGGCAGACACGCTTTTCTTGGACAGAAGCGTTGATCAGAATCTGTGCCCACGAAACGAGCTCCACAACAGTTTGTTCTGGTTAGCACGTTAGATCATTGACCCTGGTAAAATATATCAATAATACCCGTCCCGGTAGTGCAGTGGTTAAGTTATCGGGCTCGCGGATGGTAGGAATAGGGCTCGCGGATGGTAGGAATAGGGATCGAATCTCAGTCGAGGCATGGGATTTTTAATCTCGGTATTGGTCCAACTCAGAGTGAGTGCTTCTCAAGGCTCAGTGGTTAGGTGTAAATCACTTACACCGACCAGTGGTCCACAATTGGTTTATGAAAGGCCGTGGTATGTACTATCATGTCTATGAGATAGTGCACATAAAAGATCCCTAGCTGCTTATCAGTAAGAGTAGCGGTATCGGGTTTCGTCTCTTCTATTAACACTAATCTCTGTCCTGGAAAACAGCACAGGAAGCGAGTTGTGTGTACACAGGGGCTTTGGAACTAAGCGGGGGGGGGGGGGGCTGGAGGCTGCAGCTTCCTAATAATTCCCATAAATATGTTCCTTATTCATCGTTGAATTATTCACCAGCAAATTCTGATGTTCAGAAACGGGAGCAGCACCCCCACCCCACCTTCGCCCCCAATATGAATTTCGTTCCAACGCCCTTGGTGCACTGGACAGCGTGATTGAATCTTAATAAGATATAAGCACGAACAAAAGTACGACCAACCAACCATCAATAATCAAATATTTTATTTACTCACCTGGTATTGTTCCAAGACGCCATACTTCAAACAATAACGTCGATAACGTTTTTGTGGTAAAATATGCCTGAAAGTGTAGAATGTATACAAATAAATAATTTCAAAATGTGGATTGTCAGCATTGGTTTTATATTATTATTATTTTATTGTGACATATTTCTTAATTTTAACAATTTAGTCCTTAGTTGTACTGTCAAATAAAAAAATATAATATTGAAAATTATATGGGAGGGCGGGGGATTTTATAATCGGAAGGAGGCTAACCGCACAAAAAGCACTAATATTATTAGACAAGTAAATATTTAAAAAAGGTGGTGAGGGGAAAAAAGTGTTTCGGTCCTGTATATTAAAATAACTGCGGTCGTTGTCAAAGTTCTGTTTTGAAGGTCACGTCTATTCTTAATGCTATATCAAAATGCGTCAACTATGCTTTGCGCAACTGCGTGTATCCGTGTAACCCAGAATGTGAGTGTAACCCAATACACATATGCGTATATTTCACACCCTATTTCTGTAAATTAATCCTATATGGGGTTTGGGTCACGTTGGACCCACTATTTTCTTTCATATCTATTTCTGACAGTGATGAATGAAAAGCAACATACGATTCTATTGAACATAACCTTGAAAAATTAGCCCTTTGTGCACCCTGTTGTCTACTAGAACTACTCCTTTTTACATTCGGACTCCTACCCTTTTCACGCTGAGTCGTCAAACAAAACAACACTCAGCTTTGTGTTTATCAAAGATTACTAGTATTCTTTGGTATTAGCAGCAGACTCATATGATCCATTGTGCACGGAAGAGGTTATATCCCGAGCATCTCGAGTTGGTGTCACGGCGTTTAGGGTTAGGGTTAGAATAAATAAACAGACCCCATGACACCAACTCGAGATGCTCGGGATCTAGCCTCTTCCATTGTCCACACACTGTCCAGAGTACAAACTTACAATGTTCGACGTTTACCGTATGTACCTATAAATTCAACACCTAGTTTACAATTAATGGTTTGTATATTGGAAGGTTCCCTTTATATACAGGTTTAAATTACAGTCCAACATCGAATGACTACCTGTCTTTAAGAGCGGTTATTGTATTCGCGCAAATTATTACTTTTTCTAGATTAATAACAATAACTGTTAGGAATTGTCACGTCTTTCTTAGTATTTCTGCATGCATTGTTCCATAATTTTTCACGCATATATTTAATTACGCTGTCCTATGCTCTCTGTCCAGTACAAAGGTTAGTGTTAGTAGGAGAGATGAAAACCCCTGCGACCACAGTGTGCTTACACTTATCGATAAGCAGCAAGGACTCTTTTATATGCACTATCCCACACACAAGATAGCACAAACCATGATCATTAATAAACCAGTTATGGACCACCGGTCGGTGCAGATGGCGTAGTAAGCCCTTCTTACATTCATCGCAAACGATTTCCAGCGATAATTTACTCATAATGAGTATCACCCATCTAATGTGGCCAGCAGTCATTTGTAATAAACCCCCGTTAAATGAAATATCTATTTTATGCGTCCCAGTATTTTTGAAATGTTCCATAAACAAAATGAATATAGAGGATAGTTTACGTAACAGTAAAGCTGGTGTCGAGTGGTACCATTTAACCAAACACTGTTTAGTATAAGTATGATAAGGTATTACATCATATTGCCTCAAAGTGACTTTTCAACCTAACCGTAACTAACAACATATCCAGACTAAATTTTCTAACATAACATTAAAACTACTGTAAGAATGACCACCTATAATAAGCAATCACCTTTCTTAAGCGACCTATCTTAAAATAGCCTGCTGCCATGAGTGGTCGCTTAAGGCAGATTGTCTGTACGTGTATAGTCATATCTTAAAGCCACAACTTTTTAACTCTTTAAAAGGCTGCATTTTAATTGTTTTTATCAATGCGATTTTGAAATAAAGGTTGATATATGTGTAGTTAGTTTAAATTTGACAGAAATGCGTATTAATAATTTGAAAAGTTTTTTAACACAGATGTTACCTATTTCATTTGTACTACTGAAAGTTTGGTAGCAATAGCATACTGTATATTGTGATAAAGTTAAAGCTGTGTGTGTCTTAAATATGTGCAACAGGTTTTCAATAAAACAATTCAGCTTGGATATCATGTTTCACTATGTATAAAGTGATATGGCTTTAAGTGTTACTATACTTAATCACACTATATTTTACCGTACAAAATCAGAAATACAAACAACTTGATAGGATGTTGAATTTATTTGTAGACGATTTCAATAATACAGCAATTCTGAATGTAACCAGCAGTAAGTTGTTGCTACGATGTCAACATCGTCAATTTAACGTCAAATGATATAACAGAGGTGGAGGTCTACGAAAATTTGAATAAATAGAGGATGTGCACACAGTCAGATAAACAGCAATAACGAGATTGTTTGTTTAATGACACCCCAGCACATTGTTTATTCAGCAGCTATTAGGTTTTAGTTATTATATGGTATTCTGTGACTCATGGTTTTTATAGGAAACCCGCAGCCGCAACAAATAAGAGAATGAGTCCACAGAAAAGATTTGATCCTACGACCAGAGCACCTCAAGAGAATGCTCTACCGACTGAGATAGATCCCGTACCAAACAAGGAAAGAGTGTGAGAAGTAAATAAATGATGTGCTAGTTGCACGATATTACGTAAGCTAATAAGGACAGATAAGACTGAGATAAGGCCTACTCTTATATCACACTGTCACTATTCATATTCTGGGCCGGCGCTGCCGTTTAAATATTGGGAGGGGAGACTGAATAGGGGCGCCATCACTTATTTGAAGGGCGCCTACAACTTAATAAATGTAAAACAAGCAAATTTAAGAGCGCCTATTGTTGGAAAAAAAGGGCGCCGCGGATTATTGGGGCGGAAATGCCCCCTTTCCCCGGCCCTGTTATTACAAATGACTGCTTGCCCAAATGATGCGCAAGGTGATCACCAGGCTTGGTGGGTTAGTGGAGAATGAGAATCTCTGGATCCGCCCCTGATATGTACATGTAAAACATTTATATTTCAAAGAAGTTCCGAATTTTAATAACAACAATAATAATAACAATAATGATGATGGTGATAATGATGAGAATAATTGTAAAACCTCATACACAAACTTTACTCACATGATGAGTTTTGTCGTTGCGGTCATCGTGATCCATACTACGGCGGAAAACTCGTCAGATATATTTGGCCCAGCATAGGGGACTGAACGCTGCTTATACTTAGATGATTCGCCAATGATTGAGGGAGGACCAGGAGACGTATGAATGAGTTTTATCTACATCACGCCTGACAATACAGTTCACGTGCTCATTCAGCCGGCCAATGCGACGCTTTGATTAGGTCACCAGGCTCAAGGCCTGTGCATACCAGGATCGAATCCCATCAAGTCAAGGCTTGATATTCATATTTTCTACAACACCACCTATAACATTGCCAATTGCATCCTGTCACCACCTATAACATTACCAATTGCATCCTGTCATCACCTATAACATTACCAATTGCATCCTGTCATCACCTATAACATTGCCAATTGCATCCTGTCACCACCTATAACATTACCAATTGCATCCTGTCACCACCTATAACATTACCCTTTCGTCTTCATGCATCAAATTAACTTTAATTTTGTGTCATACTGCAGAATCTCTTCGTAGACATAGTATCCTACATGGACTACGGACAGACGGAGATTTGGCCGTTAATGACTTTCATGGTCACGCAATTATTCAAAACATCTCAAAAACCAGTTTAGAAATAGCTAATTGTATTAAATTGAAATGTCATGAAGAGAGACAACTTCATTTTAAAAATATGCCGGACCACCTCAGGCCCGTACGCAGGATTTTCTTTAGGGGGGTGCGTTTGTGAGGATATCAATGTTTTATTTTCATTGTTAACGTTATTCTAGTAAATTAGCGTCAATCCAAATTTGGATTTACGGACCTCGACAGATTTAGGGGTCTGCACCTAACTCATGCATGCTACATGAATTTTTCTTTTAAATTCTCATAAATTATGTTCCTTATTTATCGTTGAATTATTCACCGGCAAATTCACCAGTCTTTTTGAAAATTCCCAAATCTGCTCCTGACCTAAGCAGAGCCCTGTAGCAAAGTTGACGTAAGACTTGGATAAGACGTGACAAATTGAATTTAACACACTATTTCAATCATCTCTCGCTTGCTTGGAGTTTAATAATTTTGCGCATGTATTCTAAATTTATGTAATATTCTTATGTTTTATGCTCCATGCTAAACCAAATGGCTATGTAACACCCGCAAAGGCTAGCTTGTTCTAAACGCAATAACGGTGTTCAGTGAGACTAACCAGCGTCCAGATTTCACATGTCATGATTTTAGTATCTCCGTAAATTGTAGAGTAAAACATTGAAATTGTTATATTGTAAATAAAAATATACATCATTTATACACACTCCGGGTGTTTGACATGAACAGATTCCACCATAGAAACCAAATTAACTCTACATGGGGTTATCTATGCATGTATTTCTTTCTACAATGATAAGATCAAGGCAACAGTAGCTGTTAAAGGCAAACGTTGCAACTGACTATAAGGTATTCAGACTATGTAAGGCCTTTTATATTTTATCACTTGCTTTACAGATCTGCCAGAACCATCAAAGAGAAAAAATTAAATGTTACTTTTTGGATATTTTTTCTTTTACCTCTGGCATTTCGTAATTAAGCAAAGGGGAAAGTTCCATGGCTGATCTACTGTAACATTAAACAAATTATCACTGTTGTTTTATAAACAGAATTTATTTCAAAATTCATGGAATTAGATTGGCAAATGCTTAGGATACTTGTTTATACATGAAATGATGGATCTAAAGGGGGCCATTGGGGTCTGCCCTACCATGCCTAAATTTTGTGATTTAAATAACATTTTAAAAATGAATATTACTTTTATTTTAACGTTAAAAAATCATAGAAATCAGCCTCAGATAAATGAATTTTCTGCATCAACCACTGATGTATTATTAAAACAAACAGCACCTTCAGTCACAGTTAATGGACCATTCTATTTTTTCTCTCCATACAACCCTTATTTTGAAAATACCAACTACAAAAATATGAATAACAATTACACTTTTCATTTTGGCTGACCCACTGGCCAAAGGTTTAGAAGAAGAAAAATTCTGTAAAACAACTAATGAAATAAAAAGGTCTAAAAAAAAAGAAAAACGAATCAAGTTAATGAAAAACCATTTTATTTTTGGCACAAAAATGTAACATGCTGGATAAAATGTATGCACAAATGTAGATATTTTTACTTACATAAATATTTGACATGCACATGGAAATACTGTTAGAACCTGATTTTGTAAAAAAGATAATTGTTGATATTGCTCAGAACAAAAAAAAACAAAAAACAAATCTTTAAAATAATTCAAGAACGAAGTTGATATAAATGAATTTTGTTTTTAAACAATTACCATGTGACCAGATCTGACCAGTTTCTACAATTTGCTAATAAAACAAAGAATAATATATTTGTCAAAACCATTTAAGTACTATATAATACAGCAAAATGTAGCTTGAAGGAAGCCCAATGTACATTAAGTTTGATATGTGCACAAATCACTGCAAATATTACTACCAGGTGTCCACCATTTTGGATGCTATATTCTACAAAAATAATCAACCAATGATAAAAAATAAAATAAAAGATCTGTGACAGGTATCTTAACAGTTTTGACACTTGTTTGTGCAATTGTCTTTTGGACTTTGACCTCCATTTATAAATTTCTGTCATAGGCCTAACCATGTTTAATTTTATTGTAATTTTCACAGAACTCATTAATTCAAATAAAATTCACTTGCTTCTGACACACTGAATTAAATATTAAAATAATGACATAAACATTGATAATTTACATGTTCAACACTGTTCAGAAAACCTTTGACATGTTATTAAAATACATAGATGTTACTGGCCATCTATAACAGCTGATTAAACATTTAAACCACTTTGAAAGCCTCAGACAAAACCAAAATACAGCCCTTGAAATTCACGGGAACAATCTGCAATGCTATCATAAATGTTATTGTAAAATTGTTTTATGGCAGCATTGTCCTAACTTTACAAAAATATTAATATATCAAAGGCGTATTCCCACTGAAATTAAGGGTCTTTGTGCTCTAAATAGTAATTACGAATGAAACTTACATGTATCTGTGATACTAAATGTTGCTTTTATATCACGCAAGATGTTTTATCTAAAGCATGATATAGGGAATTCCATGTCGAGTTTATGATTTATTTGTCCGTGAGCATAATTCATTATATTTTTAAAATATTGATAATAAGCGAAATGTGGTGGTTATGTTAGTAGTTGGATGAAATATTTTTATGGACAAATCTTATGTTGATATTTAAAATTCTTTGTTTGGAAATTAATTAGGTCAAGGGTCCATGGGACTATGCGTTTAATATACATACTTACATTATTACATGCAGTATGTTAATTTTCTTGAAATTACTTTCATGGTGCTATAGAAAATGAATTTAGCAACAACAATTAAATTTCATCACAACACTGAGTTTCAATGGCTGAAAATATGATCTTAGAAGGAATGAACATACAGGTACATTAGAAGCCTAATAAATGCAGTCTTTTTCATTAGAGGTAAATTATTAAATACACTTCCCTCATAACAGGTAAATTATTAAATACACTTCCCTCATTACAGGTAAATTATTAAATACACTTCCCTCAAAACAGATACTTGCCTTCAATTATTTCATTTTATCTTGTGAAATGTTAAAATTGACAACTTCCTGCTTCAGAAACAAAAGGGTGTAAGTCTGGGTTTGGCACTTACTGGTATCACTGAATGCCCCCAAGTGAGCTGCATCTGGTGTACTAAGGGTATGTCAGACACGGATGCAGGATTTCTGAGAAGTGGGGGTCCAAATGTGATGGATAACAGGAAAGGGAAAAAAAAAGTTATTTTTCATGTGCTTTCACTCAGAATATATATATATATATATAAAATTGTTTTTAAATATGAGAAAAGGGGGGGTCTAGAACCCCTGGACCTCTTCTGGATATGCTACTGTATGTGTAGGTTTCTGAAGCTATCACACATTTATCTTGAAATCAAGATATTCCACATAAAAGTTGTGTCTAGGTGAGAAACAATTTTATGTCATCCCCGAATTCCATTGAAACTAATTGTCTCCAACGTGAATTTTACAAGCTATGGTCACATTGCGCTCACTTGTTTTTCATGGAAGGTGTTTCAAAACTATTTTTTATTTTCCGGGTAATATTTCTGTCTTAGATTGGGGTCTTATTTGTTACTTAAAAGAGAAACAGACAAAAAAATGGATCACACCCCGCCCTCAAAATTATCTCAATGGATTTAGGTGATTCATAAGATCAATCCTGGGGAGATAAAATCTGCGGACAATTCTCACCCCTGCAGTATTCTCCCTGATTTTGCATTTCACATTATTTCTCTAAATGTGTTAAATTGAAAAATTGCTATGTAGTTTAGATAAAATCTTTACATGTACTACACAGATGTAAACTTACTTTCACCCACCATTCCTGTATTATCTTACTCACTATTTCAAAATTCCTGAATCTGCCTCTGTACATTATTTATATACACGTACATGACAACAACAAAAATTTTCCCACCACCACATGCAAGCAACTGTGTTGATATGTTAGTCTTTCAAAACCAGCTGCTTAAAAAATATTTGGATAAATACTCAAATATTTAATTATAAACAAATGGACAACAAATTCATGGAACAATGTCTGCATGATTGTTGTCATATTCTGATGTTGGGCAAATATTGAAAACACATTGAAAAAGATCTGACTTTAAAATTTACGTTTGTCAACACTGAACAATGATGGCTGGCTTGGACAAAATGTAACTGAGCAATGTTGATCCAACAGATTTGAATTTGATAACATTAGGTCAATGTACGTCTGCTATCTGGGTGGAATTATGTGCAGTATACACCACCAGTGAGTTCAGAAATAACATAAACAACATGATTAATAAGCGGTAATTCACAATTCTCAACATTTCCATATTTGTACAAAGAAAACAATTTGTTTCAGATCACCTTTCTCAAATTCTTTAAATATCAATAGACATTTTAATGATAAATATAAATCTGTAGCAGCAAAAATAGCAACATGTTTCACATCTGTTAAACATATGTTTAACATGCGTTCTGTTAAACATGTTTGCAAATGTATGTTTGACATGTTTCTTTAAACATGTTTAATGTACATTTATCATATGAGTATTTATGGAGTTTCTTTCCCTAGTAATCAACAAGATGTCCTTAGCAATGATAAAACAGTTGTCCAGGAGTGGATGCAGGATTTCTGAAAAAGGGTGGGAGGGTCCAAATGTGATGTTGAACAGGACTGGCGAAAAAGGTTAATTTTCAGGTCCTTCCACTCAGAAAATATATATAAAAACATTTGATAGTAACAATCTTTACATAAGAAAACAATTAAAAATCATTCTGGCAAGCTAACAAAAGAATCTCTTCATATCTCATAAATCAAATTAAATGAAACAAAGGGTTATATTTTTATAAAGACTGAAGAAAATACTAAAAAGAAAATATATTTTTTATATGTTTTAGCCATTTTTCTTGCACCTTTTAACTGCCATTTTTGTTACTGTAGCAACTACATAACATAAGAAAAGATATGAAGTGAAATACTTCTGTATATTGTGTACACTGTACATAAAGTTTAAAAAACAGTTCAGTTATAGACACAGGTTTTTAAATGAACACACAGATGTTGAGATGTGTAACTTGTAGTAAGTATAATTTTAGGATTAAATAAAAAATATTAACAGGCCATTTTCACACAAATGGATAAATAACAGTAAAGTTAAACCCTAAGTAAATACAATGTTAAATCATGTTTAGATCTTTCTGTAAATTAAGAGATATTTATTAATAATATTTTCTTGAATCTTGAAAATAATTTTTTTCAATTTTTTTTTTCCACCTTTTATTTTAATTTGGTGATGAAACTTTTTAAATATTACAATACTTTACATTAAATACACTCTTAACTAATAAATACTGTTGTCTAAATACAAGCAATCACAGTCAACACTTATGATTTTCATTTGTGATTCAGAAATTTTGACAATATTTATATTTTCAAAACAAGCTTAACCATTTGAATAATGTTTTTTAACATGTTTAGTCTACATACAAAATACATTAGGTTTAATTTTAAAATAAAAAAATAATGTTAGGTATATAGGCAGAAAATAAACTATAATATGAAACTACTGGTTGTGTTCTCAATCTACAGAAAATGACCAATATCAAGATAATATTTAATCTAAGTATTAAAAGCAAATAATGCGACAAAATAATCAAATATAACATAAAACAAATAACCAACAACCAATAACATTTTGAAAAACAGATCAACAACCATAATACATATATAGCAGTATATGAACACAAAAAAAAAAAAAAAAAAATCAGCTTATAATAAATATCATATTTATAAATATATGTATACTGTGTACAGTCAGATCTCATTAAAATGGACACCCAATATAGTTGCTTTTTGAGACATGTAGTTGGATAATAAAGTTGAGGAATTTATGCAGATGGGGTGAAAGGGATTGAAGTGGAGATGAGGGGGACTGTAATTGATGGAAGTCAGACACAGTACAATGTTAAGTCATGCAAGGGAGATTTGGAAACATTTTCACGTACTGTCACCATTTAAAGTGATTTTGGTATGTTACCGGCTAATTAGCCAAATTATTTTTGTATCACATTAATAAAACAAACATGCTCCGAGTAGGGGTTTGCAAACATACCTGTAAAGTAACACAACAAAATAACGTCCTCTTATCTTCAGTTCTCATATGATTAAGCACCCCACTCCCTGGTAAAATATTAAATCTGACTGTAACCCAATGTCTTTAATCATAAATGAACTGTTCTTAGGACAAATGCAATCCTGTGAAAGAGTAATACAAAACAACATAAAACTGCTGCTCACTAACAATCAAAGTTTTTAAATAACAGTAAATATGAACATATCACCAAAATATAATGTTGAGCGGATTCCATCATGAATCAGAATGGTCTCGAAACCTACATTAATCATTCTGAAAACCTTATTTCCAGGGACAGAAATTAAGGAATATTTCCACTTGCCTGGGGGACCAACAATTTAAAAATGTTATGTCTCCACCCACCCCCATTACTGCTTATAATCATGTGACTACAAAAGCGATCATAATAAGCAACATTTGATACTGATGTTTATTTTCGTGGTGAGGGAGGGCGGTATCATTAAACCACTATTCATTCATTGAGACCTATGTATCAGAAGACAAAGTAAAGTTTGTTTTATTTAACCACTATTCATTCATTATTCATTCATTGAGGCCTATGTATCAGAAGACATAAAGTAAAGTTTGTTTTATTTAACCACTATTCATTCATTATTCATTCATTGAGGCCTATGTATCAGAAGACATAAAG
>JAULBS010139958.1:0-12788 GCA_032355785.1 Symmetromphalus regularis | reverse complement strand
TCGTGGAGACTATATTTCACAAAAACATTAGTTTTATTGTCTAACAGCATCACTTGAGATATTATAGTACTTGAGTATACAATTTTGGGCTCGTGGAGACTATATTTCACAAAAACATTAGTTTTATTGTCTAACAGCATCACTTGAGATATTATAGTACTTGAGTATACAATTTTGGGCTCGTGGAGACTATATTTCACAAAAACATTAGTTTTATTGTCTAACAGCATCACTTGAGATATTATAGTACTTGAGTACACAATTTTGGACTCATGGAAACTATATTTCACAAAAACATTAGTTTTATTGTCTAACAGGATCACTTGAGATATTATAGTACTTGAGTACACAATTTTGGACTCGTTACATTTGTCCACTAACATCAAAGGGTCCATTATATGTACTCTCCCCAAGACAGGACAAAATATACCATAGCTTTGATATACCAGTCATAGGACACTGGTTTGGATGGACAAAAGAAACGCAGATGTTTGTTCAGATCCATTTTAATCAAATTAGACAAAAAATTCATTCATGATAACCGTTTTTAAAGAAAAAATACTTTACACTTTTCTGCACATGCCAACAGTAAGCAAAATAGCCAATGTCAAAATATGGTTAATTTTTATTCAATCAAACATTCAAATTAAAATTGTGTTTATTTTGTTGTTCAGTATACACACACATGCACACGTGCACACACATGCATACACACTCACACACATGCATACACACTCACACACACATGTACACATGCACAGTCACACTCACACACACTCACATCACACACACACACTCACACACACTCATGCACACACAGACGCGCGCGCACACACACACATGGGGTGAATTTTTTTTTTTTCACTCACCTAGGGGACTAGTAACCTTAAAAAGTTACTTATACCCACGAAAATCACCAGTCCCCCCATTTTAATTTTAAGATTGGGTTAATCCATAACACAAATTACAGATGTAACGTGTAGTTCATTTTGAAGTTGAGAAGACAAATTGTATTGGGGCTAATAAGTTTTCATTTTTTTATTTTAAGGAACTCACTTAAAAAGTGGTGTATAATATAGTTATAACTCTTAACGGTGTTCACAATTATTGCTGATATTTTCCTATTTTTACACAGCGTACACTCGGGTGTAAGGGATTAAGACATGCGATTGAATTTAAATTAACCATTAAAATGTCGATATTGTGTGTACTAGTTGGGGTGGAAGACAGCAATCTAAATATTTGTACCCTCTGTACAAACAGCAAACAAATGTCGATAATTGTAAACAACCCCCAACTGTCGGCCCATATTGAGACTATAAAGAACAACCCCTAACTGCCCGCCCATATCGAGACTATAAAGAAAAACCCCTAACTGCCAGTCCGTATCGAGACTATAAAGAACAACCCCTAACTGTCAGCCCGTATCGAGACTATAAAGAACAACTCCCCACGCTCAGCCCGTATCGAGACTATAAAGAACAACACCTAACTGTCAGCCCGTATCGAGACTATAAAGAACAACCCCTAACTGCCCGCCCATATCAAGACTATAAAGAACAACCCCTAACTGTCAGCCCGTATCGAGACTATAAAGAACAACACCTAACTGTCAGTCCGTATCGAGACTATACAGAACAACCCCTAACTGTCAGCCCGTATCGAGACTATAAAGAACAACCCCCAACTGTCAGCCCGTATCGAGACTATAAAGAACAACTCCTAACTGCCAGCCCATATCGAGATTATAAAGAACAACCCTAACTGTCAGCCCGTATCGAGACTATACAGAACAACCCCTAACTGCCAGTCCGTATCGAGACTATAAAGAACAACCCCTAACTGTCAGCCCGTATCGAGACTATCAAGAACAACCCCCAACTGTCAGCCCGTATCGAGACTATAAAGAACAACCCCTAACTGCCAGCCCGTATCGAGACTATAAAGAACCAGCTAAAAGTTTAAAAAAAAGACATGATAAACGTCTGGTAGGATGTACAGCAAGTGAATTTTGGTCAAATCATTGTTTAGCAGGTATGACTGGCAAATTCACAGTCTGACAGCTACTATCTCAAAATAATACAAATTTGTAATACAAAAATGAAAAAAAAAGATCTTCTGTCCCGTGGAACTAGCTTCAGTGAGGATTTACTCGCCCTCAGCGATTTTTACTTGTCTCTAGCATTAATATCTATCCCTGTATACACACAGGCACACACACACACAGGCACACACAGACACACACACGCACACTCATGCACACAGGCACACACACAAACACACACACAAAAAAGTAAAGTTTGTTTTATTTAACGATGCCTCTGGAACACATTGATTATTATCTTATCATCGGCTATTGGACGTCAATCACATGGTCATTCTGACATACGTTTTAGAGGAAACCCGCTGCCGCCATATTGGCTACTCTTTTCGATAAGCAGCAATGGGTCTTTTATATGCACAGTCCCACAGACAGGACAGCACATACCACAGCCTTTGATGAACCAGTTGTGAATATAACCTGTATTAAGCAGCACCTGTTTTAAAGAGTCAGCTTTATTTTGATCCCAATTTAGCTAATTTTAATGTTTTAAGGGGACATGTTTATTTTCTCCCATTTAAGTTAATTTTGTACAAAATAACCTGTATAAAGCAACCACCTGTCTTAAAGGGATATCTTTATTTTCTAATCCACGTTAAATATTAAATTACCTGATGTGAGATAAAATAAAAGTAACCCTTTAAAACAGGTGGCTGCTAATACAGGTTTGCCTGTATATTGATTTGGACGTGCATGGCTTGCATTCTTTGTTTATCTGTGAGAAAGATGAATTTGTTTCTGCGTACAAATCATTTCCATGTTCATAATACATCACAATAGCACCACTCATTGTATTTCAATCAATAGATTCATGAATGTCTGCCGAGTATTGTAAATCTAGGTTAACACAGAATACTATATTAAGTGTATTTCACATCAAGCTTACGCACAAGTTACGCACAAATTTGCCCGAATTTAAGGAAAAACGTAGATCAAATATAAGCAAATGTAGTGAATGAGGTGACCATAGTTGGAACTTAAAGTAGAAGTGAAATATAGCCAGTTTCGTGGTCATTATATTCAATGTAGTATTATAAATTAATTAGTTTAACAATTTGTTTGAATAAAATCACATAATCATGTTTAAAAAATAAATAAAATTATACATTAAAATTTAACGGCATTCAATAGATTTTTCGGAAAGATTCGGTAGTTTCCTTACGTTATTGTGTACGAGCCAGGCAACGGTAGTCAGTCATTCACTATTCAGCATTTCACTTATTTGGAGTTTTTTCTTTTCGTTATGGTTCAGTGTGTCGCATTGAATTGTACAAACAGAGCATACAAAGAATGTGGACTGTCATTCTTTCATTTTCCAAAGTCATTGTTTGATTAAGACAAATGCCTATGATCGTTTGTGCTCAGGACATTTTGAAAAAATATTGTTTTGTGTACAATCCGGACACTTTAAAATTATCATTGAAGGAAACAAAAGTAAGTTGTTCCGAAAAATAACAAAGTCTTAAGAAGGACGCAGTTCCAACAATAATTTATTTTGTTTGCTGTTGTACAAACCCTTATACACCGGTGGGTGGAGCAAAGGTTTCTAATGTTTATACCCAGTCTCGGCATTTGTAATTCTCTGAAATTCCGCCACATGTCAGCGAAACCAGAGAACGGCTATTCCTAGTGTGGATACCCTTGTTCTTTATTATTATTTATTGTAAAAATCATATCTGGTTTTTAAAAAATGCATATTAATTGAAATATGTTTCAGACAATACTGTGTTACAAACATTTTCAGTTGAAAATTGTTTTATCATTATAATTTTGTCGCTGTTTTTGCAGGTGTCTTCTTTGACGTCCACGTCCACGCATTCATTAATTATTACATTGTTTATAGTTATTCTCATGCATTACTTTGATTAAATATTTATTTTCGCGGAAAATGGATTCTACGCTGTACACGTAATATCAGACTCACATGATCGATTTAAATTTTTTATTTATTGTTTTTTACTGTGTTCAATTTACTATCGAAAACAACCTACTAATGTTTACAACCAAACGTTTACTTCGTAGAAAAATATAATGCATACTGTTATCAAATGTTAATTTGTAAAACAATTCCACTGGAAACAAATAGAAGTCACTTCAGTGGTCTGTTTGTGTCATATTTTTCCTTATTTAGTCATGAACTAATACTGAAAATCATTTAATATAGTGATACAGTGCAAAATGGCTTAACGTTCAGATAATACTTTGCGTAAAAATAGAGTACCTTAAATATTAAGTTTTTTTTATAAATTTTATTGGATAGTGTGGGTCTGTTTATTTAACAAAAGTAACGGTTCGTTCATATACGGCTACACTACACAGTCTGTAGCACATTGGTACTTCCTCATACTCAATTTCTTCTTAAAAAAAACGTTGACAGCGAGCTGTGCGCAAAGAAAATGAACTGTTGAAGCCGTTTCACTGTCAGTTACTAGCGATGCCAACATATCCATGGGTCGTGTGACGTCACAGATCTATTTCGGGCAAGAGAAGGGGAGATAACTCATGGTGATTTTGAAAGCTTTTAACATACTGTTCGTGGATGAAATTTAAACGTCTAAATCATAAAAAGGATAATTAAAAAAAAATGTTTTAATCTCTTTTGTTTTAGTGGGTGTTTAGATTCTTTTTACGAAAACAACAGCCCAAAACGGTATTATATTTCACTTCTGCTTTAAAACAAACAAAGCTGCGTTTTTCTTTGTTTAACTATATCAATAGCAACCCCCAAAATTAAGAAAATGTCCACATTAAAATACATGCTGTGGAGAAATAGTATCCACAGCATTTTCCATTTCAATTTTTGAGTAAAGTATACTTTATTTTTAATAAAGAAAAAATACACCTTTAAAAAAAATTAGTTTCACAGCAAAAAAATACCATGGAGAATGAAAACCTCCATGGCAATCTCCATGGGGTTCAAAATCTGGTGTCACATTTTGTTATAGCTTTAATGAAAGACATTAAAATGTAAAAATAATGAATTTTGCATGCTATGCTCACATTCTCCTGAACAAAGTCAATGAAGTCCTTGGCATCAGGATCATCCTGTTCGTACCGTGTAACCAGTTTTCGCTGCAACACAGACTTAACTACCTCTTTGGTCTTGTTTCTGAACACAAACGCCACTGCTGCAATGGTTACTTCTAGCAGAAAAATTATCACAAGCACCATGTAGTACTGCAAGGGAAAGGAAAAACAAATGTTTGTTAAATCTTTCTTGTCGTGTCACAGTGTAAATATACACAATGTGTCGAGACATTTATGCAACACAACAGGGTTACACTAAAATGAGTATTTTTAAGTTAAACTAATTACGTATTTTTACTATTGTCTCTTGCATTTTTAGAAAACCAGGATCATATTGTGGGTCAAATTAAAATTATTCAATTCTACGTATTCGTTGGAATTTTTCTCACATTTAATTTAAACACTAAACTGGGTTACATGAAAAAGACTTGTGTGAGACTCTCAGAGACATGCACTTTCTCACAGACAGGACAACACATACCATGGCTGTTTATTAACCAGTTGTGGACCACCGAGCCTTGTGGAGCATTCACTCTGGGTTGGAGCCGATACTAAGACTAAAAATCCAATGCCTTGACTGATTTGATCTCAGTACCTACCAGGAATGAGTCAAATAGCTTAACCAATGCGTCATTGGGGCCTGTTGATTCTTATTTAAAAAAAATCACACACACAATGCCACTGCTGCAAGTACTCGACTCCAGAATGCACTCCTGTGCACAGAATGGTTATGATTTGCAGCATTTATCAAGATTGGTTTTCCAGATCATATAAAATTTTATTGACTTCAGTGATTTCTTGTTTTCTGGTTTTCTAGGTAGCCATTTTAGATACAGTGATAAATGGTTGCATTAGCAAAAGATATGAGAATTGAATTTCTCATGCCCTAAACCTCTATACCAGAAATATATTTGGCTAAAATCAATTTGCCTTTGTTGTTTCATCAAAAATCTAGTTTGAAACGTTCATGGATCCCAGTGAGAAAAATCCCTGCAAATCTAAGGGGTCCAGGGTATGCATCCCCCCTTCAGAAATTTTCCGCAGCCTGGCCTACCAGAAAGTGAGAAGTTCACACGTGTGAGCCGGCCAAATTGGCGTTTGTCTAGTCTCGCAGACATGATCTCAAGCAATATTGGCCAAATCTCATGTGTTTCTGTTGTCCGTTTCTTTTTTTTTCTTTTTTTTCCCTGAAGTGTAAATTCAGTTTTCACTGAAATCAGCAATTTCAATGAGAAATGGGACCCCTGTACATTGGAAATACAAAAATGGATATTTTATGAAAGGGTTTTAAAGGGAGGTAATTGCAGAAAACATAACAAAGGCTACTGGTTTTAAGATGAAAATGTACTCACAAATTTTAAACAAAATGTATTTTCTCTCAAAGCACCGATGCAGCCAGCAAATCCAATAACGAAGATAAAACATCCAATGGTCAAGAAGATGATGGACATGTCAAAGACGATGTCATAGATGTCATTGATCTCTGTATGATAGTATCTATGTTTCTCTGCATATGCCCAGATTCCAAGACCAACCATGGTAAAACCAATTAACTGCAAAATTAAATAAATATCAAGGTTTCTTTAAAAATAATATTTTTTAATTTTTTTATTTGACCTGCAGTAAAAAATATGTTTTTGGATTATTCTATGTTAAATCACCCAATTTTCCAAAAAAATTATTTGGTCACAATCACTGATTTTTTTTTTTTAATCACACAAATACATCTTTATGGAAAACAAACTCATGTAAAATTTTAGGTTCCAACTCCAACTACTTTCTGAAATATAGGCCCCTCAAAAAAGTGTCGTGGATCTTCTGTATGCACTTTCACTCTCACAGAACAGCATGTGGTATCAGACATCGTTTTTAGCGAAACAATGGTTTTTAAAAGAAACTTGCTACAACCACATAGGCTACTCTTTCAAATTAGCAGCAAGGAATCTTTTATATGCACTTTCACTCACACAGAACACCACATGGTGTCAGACATGGTTTTTAGTGGAAAACTGCTACCACCACATAGGCTACTCTTTCCCATTAGCAGCAAGTGATCTTTTATATGCACTTTCACTCACACAGAACAGCATATAGTATCAGACATGGTTTTTAGCGACTCAATGGTTTTTAAAAGAAACATGCTACAACTACATAGGCTACTCTTTCAAATTAGCAGCAAGGGATTTTTTATATGCACTTTCTCCCACACAGAACAGCATATACCATGGCCTTTGATAAACAGCTGCAGACCACTGGTGAGTGCAAATGGTATACACCTACTCAGTGAGCCTTGCAGATTAAAAATCCTATGCCTCAACTGAGATTTGATCCCAAAAGCTACTAGCCATGAGTCCAACAGCTCTGTCAGAACAGGAAGAAGGTGTCATATCAAAAGTGAAAAAGGAAAAGCAGGGTTCGACCTAGCATCTGTAAAATGGGAGTCATCATGATTCACAGGGTTTTATTTTGGGAATCAAGCACTCAAAAATGGGAGTCACTTAAGTCATTATTTCAATCACATAATTGAATATCTGTCTTGTTTATATTACATGCATACATATATTATATACATTATCTACTATTTTATCTTTATCATACATATACATACATGTATATATCCATTGTATTTTCTTCTCATAAATAATAGAATTTTGTGTATTTAAAAAAAAAATTGCTTCAACACATATTTTATTTAGGAATATTTTAGCAAAATATTGTATCAAATATGCAGGATTCCTGCGTCATGTGAAACACTGGAAAAGAGAAAAGGGAAAAATTAATTTTAATTTAATGCTTCAATACATAAAGATGTGGAACTTGAATAAACTTTTTTGGCAAGACAAAAAGTATTAGTTTAATCTAATTTGTGTAAATTATACCAATACAGAGTGTGAGTCAGTTTTAGGTTTAGCTTATTTATGGAGTCACGTTTTCAAGACAGTAAATATTTTCTGTCTACTGATGCATGAAAAGTTAACAATGGAAGAATAACAATGAATTATGTTAAAGATCAAGTATTGGGTTTTTGTAATAATAGCCCCGAGTCCATTCAGAAGCCAGAAATAGAATGTGGGTGTTTCACATAAAAATTTTAATGATGGGTTGTTTTTTTAGGGATCCAAATATATTTAAATTCATTATCAATTGCTCTCAGGGAATATTTTTATTAATATTTTATGACCAAAACATTGGGTGTGTTCTTATATTAAATAAAGCTTCTTTTTTTTCAAAATAAAGTTTTCCTTCTTGTATTTTTCTGTTGTCACTTAATATGACTCATCTTATATACAATGTATATTTTACAGCTGTCATCTAGCAAACGTTTTGCTGAAATGGCAGATGTTTTTGTATAGTTGTCAAACATACTAGCAGTTATTCTGCTATTACACAGACACAATTTTTTAAACAAAGTAGCACCAAATCATTAAAAAACAAAACATTAACTGCCACTATTTTATTTTTTGGTCTGCAACTTTGGATTTGTCTGGCAGACTTTAGAGATCGCTAGGTCCAACAGAAATTTCATGCAATTTCAACCTCTTGGTTCATTTCTAGTCATTAATTCAAAAATATATATATGTATATTTATATGTGAATGGAAGAAACATAAATGAATGAAAATTTAACATTTTATGTGTCCGTTTCTTAGGATCTAAGTTAGGGCCACAATTTAATTTTTGTGTATGTGTTTTTAACCTTATGTATATAGTTTTTTTTAGCATATTAAATGTATTTGTCCAAAATACATTTAAAGTGAGCCACAGAACTCGGTACATTTTCCACTAACAGCAAGGGATCTTTTACAAGCAATTTCTCCAACAAAAAGGACCACACATTATGGACATTTACATACCAGTCATGGGGAACAGGTTGGGACAGAAAAAATCCCTCAACTAATATACTGCTTTAATCGACAGTAATTACTTATTTGAATTTAATTGATGATCTTCTTTATATTTTAAAATAAACATTAATTATTAGGAGGACTACCATTAATGTCAGTCTGAAACACTTTTAATTATTTCACTTTGGAATTATCATTTTTCTTGTACTAAATTGCTTAAATTGATATTACTTTGTTCTATGCTCTTTTAAATGCAATTTACATTTCAGGGATAGAAACTAACGCTCACACACTCACCCAAGGCGAGTAAAAATCACTGGAGGCGAGTAAATCCTTACTGGCGCTAGTCCCCCGAGTCAGTAGATATTTTTTTTCAATCTTGTATTACGAATTAATTTTGTATTATTTTGAGATAGTAGCTGTCAGACTGATAATTTGCCGATCATATAATTCGCATTATGGATCAAACCAATCTTAAAATTAAAATGGGGGACTAATGATTTTTAATGAGGACGAGTAACTTTTTAAGGCTACTAGTCCCCCAGGCGAGTGAAAATGATTTCTTAATTTCTACCCATGCATTACAAGGCAAACATTTTAGGAGGACTGCCACTTTGCTCAGTGCCCCTTTAAATATTTTAACTTTTTTATGATAATAAATGCTATATTAAATAAATAGTGGTGTGTAACCATAAATCAGATAATCATAACTTCATATACCAAGCTGTGATTCACCGGCTGTGAATCACTTGACTGCACTTGAAAGATTATCCTTGATATGCGTGACCGAAAGAAGCTGTGCCCAGATTTAAATCTCTCTATTTAAGCAAGTTAAGTACTCACAGTTGCATCATGCATGAAGGCCTAGTAAAATGTATGTTTATGGTTGAGCAATGAATGTTATTTAGTGACACCAGTAATATATTAAATTTCTTTTTCATTATATTGCATATATACTTAAAACAATGAATTCCTTTACAATTTTTCTTTCTTTTTTTTTCTTCTTTTTTTTTTGTAATAATTTTATTATATAGTGCGACCCTAATTGCCAATGGTTTTTTTTGTTTTTTTTTGTGTTGTGGGCCATGAAACAAATATTAAAATAAATAAGTTAAGTAACACTAACACCCTGAAACAAAAAATGAAAATTGGTTTCTAGACCTCTTTATGATCACATGACTGATACAGTTAAAAGCATGCACAGACACAGATTTTAAGGGAAGAAGTAAGTGGGTTCAATTAGCGAAGTGTTTTGGTTTCCCATTTTCAAGGCATTTTCCAGCGAGGATACAAGCAATACTAACTATTTAAATTATGTGGGGAACCTAAATTTGTATGAATCCATTTTTCCTCATTTCCTCTTTTTTATTATAAATATACACATGAAGTGAAAAATCATTTCTAAGAAAAACAAAGGAGCATTTAAACACCCTACCCTCCCCCCCCCCCTACCCCTCATCCCATGTGTCTGCTATGGAAAAGTAGCTGGCATAAAGATTTTGTTAAATACATGTAGCTGGTATGCAGAAAGTACCATTCCATACACCAAATGACAAGTGAAAATTCTGATGGATGAGCTACAAAATATAATCAAATGAGTGACCTATATTTTCCTGACTGTTTTCTTTCTTTATATTATTATTATGACACACACACCCCACACCCATTCCCACAACCACTGATGCTCTTGCTGTTCTCTTTCTTTATATTTTACTACTCATCTTTCAGCATTTATCAAATTATTGTCATCTAAAAAAAAACGTTTTATAAAATAATTCGCCTTGAGAGTGACAGATTTAAGTAAAACAGCAATTGATACATATTATTCTGAAATTTGTTTTAAAAATGTCTATAAAAATATAAAATAATGTACATATATGTAACATATGTTAGATAAATATAGGCATTTTGAAATATTTCCTTTTGTAATGACAATTTTTTTCATCTTTGCCAAAAATGTTTTTTTTTTACATGCATTTTTTTATAGTACTTGTAAAGAATATATTTTTAACAGCAAACTTATAAAGTATGAGCAGTTAAATTAACAAAGCTAATTACTAATAATTAATTAATTAATTTGGTAATTCCTCTTCTATAACCACAAACCAACATCAAGCTGTCATATAAAATTTAGAATCAAGTATAACCACATATCCACTTTAAACTCGGAGCTTCAATCCTAGATTTGTTAGTCCACCTCCCCCAAATTCTGTTAGCCCCCACCCCATCCACTTGCTCGTACTGAGCCTTATAGTTATAATATATATATATCCTGAAGTGTCGAAATCTGTCCTCTGTCCAAAATGTGTCGTATATTACTTTCAAATAAACATTAGTTGTGAATTTTAAAATATTGCATCACACACATTGGCAATACAAGTCTTGATCACATAGATGTAAAACATATGTTGAACTTGAAGACAAAAAATAATTTTGGAACATAAGCGTAGATTACTGCTCTTTTCCACATTGAAATTTAATCAAATATTAGGGCAGGTTTTACAAAGCAATTTATCACATAACAGCGATTGGAATCGTTCGCTTCATAGGTCAAACATATGTGTTCGGTCTGCAATCACGATACCGTGGAATTCATTGTGGAGGGAACATGTTTCTACCAGCTACATGGGATAGTCGCAAG
This sequence comes from Symmetromphalus regularis, assembly GCA_032355785.1. Classification (NCBI taxonomy): domain Eukaryota; kingdom Metazoa; phylum Mollusca; class Gastropoda; order Neomphalida; family Neomphalidae; genus Symmetromphalus; species Symmetromphalus regularis. Next base: position 1,175 of record JAULBS010139958.1, on the reverse strand, counting down.
AATGGGAAGCATTTTGGCACTAGTAAATTAATTATAACGTTTGACAAAAAATTAGAAATTGGTTTTCTCACAAAATATAGGTGAGTAAGAAATAAAAAATGTATTGATTGCTTTATTAAATTTAACAACGTAAACATTGATGTCGTTAACTGTGCTATGTGACTCAAGTGCGCATGCACCATAATCAGTTCCTGTTAGTGAAACGCAATTTTGCATGACGATGATAAATCATGACATATTTGACTAATTAACCTATTTTTTCACTGTAGACCTGTCTAATTAAAAATAATAATAATAATAAAATTTAAAAACTGAATGAAAACACAAAATAGTTTTATTGTCATTTATCAAACATGACTGTTTTTTTAAATTTATTTTTCAATTAATAATATGCTCAAATTGGCAATCTGAAAATGTGTTATTGCCACTTTAAGTAATCTTTACAGGCTAGGCCTAAACTTTTTAATTTATAAATACACTTTATACAGTTAGTTCTTCTCCAAAGTAATCAATGTATTTTCAGCAATTAACTTTTGTACTGCAATGAACTGCATACAAACGAGCGTGGTAAAAAGTGTTGAATAATGTTTCAATCAAGCGTGAAATTTTATTAACTCGAAAGTTAAAGACCATTTAAATCCCCCGCGGCGATAGTACTTCTAATAACTTATTTAGAAATCGTAACTTACCCAGAAAATGAAGTTGAATAGAAAGAGCACATATTTAATAACAGGACTAATAACAGTATCGTCGTTAGGACAACAAGCCATTGCACTTGTCAAAATCAACTCTAGAAAAATCACAACATGAGAGAGATTATCCGCATAATTTAACCTGTCACTCTGTCGCAGGCGATTTCAAACATGCGCATTTCTTACGTGACGCATATCCGTCTCTCAAGGCGAAATGGAATGTCGTTTGATGCTCTATTTAACCCACAACGAACCCATAATGTACAATTACACTACCACAGTTTGATTTGATGGACACCAATATTTAAATGCCTCAATACAAATCTATAGTTCAGTCATAATAACCTCTCCCGTGCGTTGTTTGAGGGGACTTTTTTTTTAATGATTTAAATTAATTACTGACGTCCCTGAGGTGAGGTGAAGTATTTTTTATACGGGTCCACATCCAATTTGGTTCGGACCCGTCTCCCCCGGGTCCAATGT
>JAULBS010139947.1:0-12788 GCA_032355785.1 Symmetromphalus regularis | reverse complement strand
AAAGTCTTCAACAACTGACAAATAACAGTATGCTTACACAGATAAAAGCTGCAAAATACATCTCTAAAAGTCTTCAACAACTGACAAATAACAGTATGCTTACACAGATAAAAGCTGCAAAATACATCTCTAAAAGTCTTCAACAACTGACAAATAACAGTATGCTTACACAGATAAAAGCTGCAAAATACATCTCTAAAAGTCTTCAACAACTGACAAATAACAGTATGCTTACACAGATAAAAGCTGCAAAATACATCTCTAAAAGTCTTCAAAGATACAAAAATTCTGTGAAAATCAGTTTTAACTTATAAAGCTGTTATTCTGTTTACTTGTATAATATTTCATTTGGTGTGAACTGAATTATTTTTTTTATTAAACAAAAGATCTTTAAAATGTTTATTTAAAATGATAATATAAGTTCTACTCTTTAAACTTTCTAATTGCACAACAGTTTAGAGAAAAGCTATCCTATAACATTATGGATGATGTTATGTTGAACTTTTCAAAGTTTTAGTGACATTATTTACACTTTTACAAATTATAATGATGTCATATTTAGTATAGGAAAGTTTAACCAAAATATATACGTTACAATATATGTACATTATTAACACATATAAAACAGTCAAAGTCATCATCACTGCTACAAAAATACAATGAACAATCAATTGTATAAATTATATGATTCTGTGTTAAAACTTGTGGTCATTCATTAAATAACGTTGTTTTTCCAGTATTGTTTTTTCAATCATTATTAAATTCAAAATGGCTAAAGTGGCAGTAGTCATAAAAAAATAAAAATTATGGTAACAAATGGAATGTGGGTTTTTTTTGGTGTCAAATCATCTAAAAAAAGGGCATTTTAAACAATGTGAGAAATTAAATTTAAAAAAAGGTCCTCTCAAGGTCGCATGAAGTTCCTGAGATATGAGAGTTCAAATGTAATCTGCCATGCCAGTTTTGGGCAAAAATCTCAAAATTTGGGGGCCATATCTCCCACTCCCATTATATCTGATGCTCTGGGATCCCATTCAACAAGTATACCAAGTTTCATAAAAATCTGAGATGGTCAGGTTTAAACCATTGGGTGATTTGACATGGAATGACCTTCTTGTTCTATTTTCTTATTAAATGATGTAAAACTATAGAAAAACTTTAAAATGATAATGTTGACAATTAATTAACTGAACATGTTTTACTTATTCACAACATGAATACAAGCATAGCCTTTCATGAAAAAAATGATTTCATAACCAATAGAAGCATGTCAACTGTTGAAACAATTACACTAATGTTGGAATGTTCGGTAATGAATCGTACTTTAAATGCGTAAACAATTTCTTCACGAAGGAAGCGGTTCTCTCCTGCATTCTTGTCAAATAATCCCCAGTCCATCTTGATGTCCCAGGTATACGTGTAGCAGGAGCTGGCCACAGCACTCACTATCCACAGGAAATAGAAGACGCTTGTCTGTCTATATACATCACCATATAACTCTAAAATATAAAAATCCAACATTCATGAAAAGTAATACAGAAAGAATAAAAAATGCTTCATCTTAGATAACAGAGAATACCTGGAATGGAGAAAACTTGGAAGTGCTTTCTCTTTTATTGATAAAAAAATATATAAATAAAATAAGTAATACAGAAAAAAGAAATTAAAAACCCACAAAACTTTATCTAATACACAATACCTGGAACTATATTTTCAAATGGTGTAACTTTATGCCTATAAGCAAAACTGAAATTGCCCGTGGCAATCTGTTGAGATTGCCGTGGAGTTTTTAATTTTATGTGGAATTTTTTTGTCGAGGACTAATTTTATATATATTTTTTTTTTTATATTATTATTAAAAATAAAGTATACTTTATGCTGAAATTGCTGTGTACACTATTTCTGGACATTTTCTTAATTGCAAGGGTTGCTTACATAAGTCATATTGTATTCTAAAAGTTGGCTATATATTTACACACGGATGTAATAATTAGACCATTTTTAGAAGTAAAGAGTAATGACGTAGTACTCAATTATATGTGCCCAGTTAACATTATCATTATTTAGATATCAAATTCACTGTAGATTTTTTGTTTGGTTTTTCTGTATGGAGATTTACTCTAACAAAATATATTATTAAAAAATATGAACACACATTAATTTTCAGTCACTTTACCTTTTTGTATTTTATAAATAGTTGCAAACAGTATCACAAAGAATGAAGTGGAATATTTTCCCGCATTAATGACGTGAGGAAAAACAAGTTTTGTGTCACGGTATCTCCTCAAGCACTGAGCAAACCGGAACCAGGCAGGTAGACATCCCACAACAGCTCGAATACCAAAAATATTCTTTGTACAAACATTAGGCCCTAGGACAGAACAAAACAGTAATCATTAAATACATGCATATACTTTTAAGTGTCCCAATGCAAAAGCAAACAGAATAGTAAACATCATATAGTAAACATTACTTGAATATACAGAATAATAGTTTAAAAATTTCCAAATTGTGTTGATCCCATATACAAGAAAAGTAAAGTTTGTTTTATTTAACGACACCTCAAGAGCACATTGATTTTTATCTTATCATCGGCTATTGAACATCAATCATATGGTCATTCTGACATTTTTTATTTAGAGGAAGGTTTTTTTTATATGGACCGTCTCACAGACAGGATAGCACATACCACAGCCTTTGATGAACCAATTGTGGATAACTGGTTGAAATGGAAAATAGCTCAAAGTGCAAATGGGTCCACTGAGAAGGATTGATCCGATGACTGATCGGTTCACAAGCAGACACGCTACCATTTGAGCCATGTGCAGGAGTGCACAGGAGATAATCTAATGTCATAGTGGGTAGGAGTGAGGTGGGCAGTGGGTCGTAGAATGTCAGTCTTCATGTCATCAAAGAAAGGTTAATGATCCCTCAGCACATTGGTTAATATGAGGCTATTACTGTTCCAGTCAGTGGTCCACAACTGTTTCATCAAAGGCCATGGTAATTCACAGAAGAAACCAGCTAAAGTCTAAAAGACATATATGTTACTCAGGGCTCTCGATGACTCGTGAGCTCGAGTCAAATACACGTGAAATTACCAAATTGACGCGCAGTGGCGAAGAGCCCGGGTCATAGTGACGCACACTATTTTCTTGTTTTGACCCTTGCTTTATAATAAAAATAAAAAATAATAATAATAAATAAATAAATAGGAAAGAAAGGAAAAAGGATATTTTCACACTTTCTCATTCTATTTTTAAAAGATTTCATTTCAATTTACAATGTTTGTTACAGGCCGACAAACCTAATTAAATCTAATTAAAATGACCCTGAAAAATTGTTAAAATTAAGTTCATGACCCTCAATTTTCTTCAAATGACTCCCAAAGAAGTGAGCCATGAGTCACTGACCCCTAGATAAAATTTCCCATCGAGAGCCCTGGCTACTCTTTCTGACTGGCAGCAAATGAACTTTCCTGACAGGATGGCACATACCATGGCCCTTTGTTAAGTCAGTCATAAACCACTGGAACATAAAATAGCACAATGATTATAAGAGAATTCACTTGGTTTGAATCTTCTCAGTGGAGACTGTTATTTTTAAACATGTACTTACTGTCACCTCCAAGCCATTCAACTTCAAATGAGTAGTAGCAGACAAGATATTCAAAATCAAGCAGAACGATTGCGAGCGAATTCAGCTGATCTGCCAGCCAGAAGTCAGCAAATCCTACATGGTGGAATGGTGCAGTGAAAATACGGAACTGAAACAAAGCAGTGAATGTATGCAAATATACGAAATGTTCACTACCTCTTCGCAGGCATGTACAAGCTGAGTAAAATTTAAATGACATTAGTCCTTCAGGCCATTACATGGATAGTAGTTTTAAAATAGTTCCACCTAACTGGGAGACTAGTAGCCTAAAAATTACACAAGTCACTTTTAATTTATTATCATTTGTAGGGCCTATATTGCTTGTTTTAGAAGATAAAAAGCTCAAAATTACTATTTACGCTAATTGTGGTTATTGCTTTCATATTCTGAACAGAGAAATATATATATTCATTATGAAGTCAGTAAAGTTTGTTTTATTTTATGATGCCTCTAGAAAACATTGATTTATATTTTATCATCGGTTATTGGACATCAATCATATGTATTTAGAGGAAACCCACTGCTGCCACATAGGCTACTCTTTCCAATAAGCAGCAAGGGGTCTTTTATATGCACTATCCCACAAACAGGACAGCACATACCATGGCCTTTGATGAACCACTGGTTGGAACAGAAAATTTCCCAAACTGCAAATGGGTCCACTGAGAAGGATCGATCCAATGACTGACAGCTTTATAGGCAGACACACTACCATTAGTGCTATATACCGCTCCCTTCACTGATTCTAGTGCAGGTCATAGGATTTCAAATTTCATGGGAAACACTTTTTCAGCAGTGATATGAAAATAAAGGGAAACGAAATTACCGCTAACAATCTTTACCGTGAAATCCTATGGCCTGTAGTGGTGTCATTAAATACAAAACAAACATCTAATAATTTTATAGCCTTTGTTTAATGACACCTTTAGATATGAAAAATCATGGGAAACAAATTTCGGTTCCATGATTTTGACGACATGGTAACAATCAATACCATCAAATCCTATAGCCTGTAGTAGTGTCATTAAACACAAAACAAAATTTGAACATCTAACAATTTTATAGCCTTTTTTTATATATTGTTTTTCTTAAGGGGGGGGGTGTTGTTTTGTTTAATGACACCACTAGAGCACATTGATTTATTAATCATTGTCTATTGGATGTCAAACATTTAGTTATTTTGACACGTAGTCAAGTGTTAGTCATCCTCCAACAGGTTTTGAACCACAGTCATCAGCTTGAGAGTCCAAAGTTCTACCCCTGGACCACCGAGGTTACGGCTGACTTTCTGGCAAAATAATTAAAACTGTTTTTACAGAAGATTAGCAAGGATACCATATTGATCAGGATACACGTAGTTTGTGATGAGAACAAGATTCTCGTGTAGCTGGGAAACAGATTAATTATCCTTGGACACAGTTCATTCACAGTCTGGCATCAAGCACCTCGCTGGGGAAATAAACAAATGGCTTGATTGACTCTCTCAACTGAGCTAGCTAATACACCTGCAGAAAAAACCTGTCACTTTTTCCTTGTTCATCACACTCACGGGACACTGCCTGACTTCTAGTATTTAATGAGAAACATCTCTCTCTCTCTCTCTCTCTCTCTCTCTATCTCCCTCTCTCTCTTTCCTTGTTCATCACACTCACGGGACACGGCCTGACTTCTAGTATTTAATGAGAAACATCTCTCTCTCCCTCCTATTAACTCTCTCCTTGTTCATCACAATAACAGGACATGACCTGACTTTTCTCTATTTTTCTCTCTCTCTCTCTCTCTCTCTCTCTCTCTCTCTCTCTCTCTCTCTCTCTCTCTCTCCTTGTTCATCACACTCATGGGACACGGCCTGACTTCTAGTAATTAATGAGAAACACCTCTCTCTTTCCCACTCTCTCTCTCTCCTTGTTCATCACACTCATGGGACATGGCCTGACTTCTAGCAATTAATGAGAAACACCTCTCTCTCTCTCTCTCTCTCTCTCTCTCTCTCTCTCTCTCTCTCTCTCTCTCTCTCTCTCTGTCTCTCTCTCTCTCTCTCTCTCTCTCTCTCTCCTTGTTCATCACAATCACTGGACACGGCCTGACTTCTAGCAATTAAGGAAAATCATCTCTCTCCCTCTCTCTCATTAACTCTCTCTCACTCTCTCTTTCTCCTGGTTCATCACACTCACGGGACATGGCCAGACTTCTAGCAATTAATGAAAAACATATATCTATTTCTCTATCTTTCTCTCTCTCTCTCTCTCTCTCCTTGTTCATCACACTCACAGGACACGGCCTGACTTCTAGCAATTAATGAAAAACATATCTATCTCTCTCTCTTTCTCTCTCTCTCTCTCTCTTACTTTCATTGTTCATCACACTCATGGGACACGGCCTGACTTCTAGCAATTAATGAGAAATATCTCTCTCTCTTTCTCTCTCTCTCTCACTCTCTCTCACTCTCTCTCACTCTCTCACTCAGTCACTCAGTCACTCACTCCACTCACTCTCTCTCACTCACACACAACAAATTTTAATTTCTGTTATACAGTGTAGCCAGAATCATTTTAAAAGAACTGATGTGCTGAAAGCAGTTGTGTATTTTTCTAACTCAATTAGAAATAATTCACTGAGATCAGACTGACCAATCCATCTGAGGTTAAAAGTATTGTCGTAAGGTCGAAAGACTGGATTATACATGTACTCATAAACAAAATTAATGATATTGAAATTACCTAAATATTTAGCATAATGGTCATAATAAAAATAATAATAAAATAGAACACAACAGAAAAGGGTTTCTTTTCTATTAATTAATTTAAACAAATTTCAATTAATTAATAAAAATATTTTTAATTAATAATAATAAAAATAATAAATTTTAAAATATCTTATATACCAGAAAGGTATTGTTACAAGGTCAAAATGCTGGATTATCATTACTCATAAACAAATGATATTGAAGTTACCTAAATATTTAGTATAATGGTCATAAGAAAAAATAAATAAAATAAAATAGAACAGAACAATTAATTTTTTTTTTAAATAATAAATTAAAAACATATCTTACATACAATGTACATGTACCATAAATAAATAATAAATAAATAATAAAATAGAACACAACAGAACAGGGTTTCTTTTCAATTAACTAATTAAAAAAAATTTCAATTAATTCATAATAAAAAAAAAAAATTAAATGTTTTAAATATCTTATGTACATGTACCATAAATAAATAATAAAACAGAACACAACAGGTTTTTTTTTTTTTTTTCAATTAAGTAATTAAAAAAAAATTCATTAAAAAAATATATATATATATATATATTTTTTTTTAAATAATTTAAAAAATAAAAATATATTTATAATAAACATAATTTCAATTAATTAATTAAAACATTTTTTATTTTTTTTTAATATCTTACATACCAGAAACGAAAGCCACTTTTCTGTCTTTACACAAACATTCGTTTTTCAACACTGAGATTCTTAAAAGGAATACTAAACTTATTACGAACCGTTCGACGACGACGGAAATTGCACAACGACCCCAGTGTAAGAAACAGAGTATGTAAATATTGATCATTATGATTTGAAGCCTCTAATCCAATATTCTATTTTTTCTTCTGGGAACGTAACAAAACACATTTTATAGATTGCTCGCTTCAAAAGCAAGTGGAATGGTTCTGGGTGCGCTAATAGCTCTTGATATAAAGCACATGTGAACAAAACAACCACAGTAAGCCGTCCTGGCGTGGGGGATTCCTCTAATGAAGTGTTTATCATTAAAATTAATATTTTCATCCATTCGCATCAGTGCAGTATTAATAAGTTTTAAAATAAGAAGCGGGCGAGTAAAATAGAATTTTCTGTCTTGGCGAGATGTAATACATGTAGTTAATACAACCGAGTCATGAGAAATGTTCATTGAGTCAGTATAAATGTTCACAGAGAGGCAGTATAAATATTCAATAAGGCAGTATAACTGCTCACTGATAGGCAGTACAAATGTTCACTGAATCAGAATAAATGTTCATTGAGAGTCAGTATAAATGTTCATAGACAGTATAAATGTTCATAGACAGTATAAATGTTCAGTCAGTATAAATGTTTATTGAGTCAGTATAAATGTTCATTGAGAGGCAGTATAAATGTTCATTGAGAGGTAGTACAAATGTTCACTGAGAGGCAGTATAAATGTTCATTTAGTCAGTATAAATGTTCAACGAATCAGTTTAAATGTTCATTGAGAGGCAGTATAAATGTTCATTGTGAGACAGTACAAATGTTCAATGAGTCAGTATAAATGTTCAATGAATCAGTTTAAATGTTCATTGAGAGGCAGTATAAATGTTCAGAGGCAGTATAAATGTTCAGAGGCAGTATAAATGTTCATTGAGTCAGTATAAATGTTCACTGAGAGGCAGTACAAATGTATAGACAGTACTAATGTTCACCAGAGGCAGTAAATGATCAGAGGCAGAACAAATGTTTACTGAGAGGCTAACGAATGTTCACCTACATGCAGATTCAGTAGTGAGAGGCAGTATGTAAATGCTCACTGAGATAAAAATAGAGCTTTTATATGTTATATAAGAATAAATGTATTGCTTGGTTGCAAATACCACAGCCTTTAATAAACCAGTTGTGGACCACTAATCAGTGTAAGTGGTATACACCTACCCACTGAGCCTTGTGGAGCACTCACTCTAGGATGGAGCTGATATTGAGACTAGACTGAGATTTGATCCCAGTACCTACCAGCCACAAATCCAATAGCTTAATCAAAAGTAAAGTTTGTTTAATTTAATGACACCTTTAGAGGACATTGATTTTTATCTTATCATCAATCATATGATCATTCTAATTATTTCTTTAGAGGAAACCAACTGTCGCCACATAAGCTACTCTTTCAAATAAGCGGCAAGTGCTCTATTATATGCACTGTTCTACAGACAGGACAGCACATACCATGGCCTTTCATGAACCTGCTGTGGACCACTGGTTTGAACAGAAAATAGCCAGTATGCAAATGGATCCATTGAAAAGGAGACTGGAGCTGATACTGAGATAAAAAAAATCCCATGCCATGATTCCGATGAGTGCAAAACCAGAATAAATAACAAAACAATCTTTATAGTAAAGCTTTAGATGCTATATAAGTAAATGACCTGCCCATGCTATATAAGTAAATGACCTGCCCATGAGGAGAGAAACAATCTTTATAGTAAAGCTTTACATGCTATATAAGTAAATGACCTGACCACGAGGGGTGAAATGAGATTTTCTCTGACCTCATAGACCGTGATTAGCCCGGCATTAAGTCTGAGGCGATGCAGTGATTGAATCAACCACATGATCTATGTTCTTAACTTTAACAGCCTCCCACAGGGCCACCATACAACGTTCATTCTTAGGACAAGAGAGTGGGATGTAGCTCAAACTGTAGCGTGTCCACCTGTGAATCGATAGGTCGCTGGATCGATCCTTCTCAGTGGACCCATTTGCAATTTGGACTATTTTCTGTTCGAACCAGTGGTTCACAACTGGTTCATCAAAGGCCATGGTATGTGCTGTCCTGTTTGTGGGATAGTGCATATAAAAGACTCCGTGCTTATTGGAAAGAGTAGACTATGTGGAATCAGCTGGTTTCCTCTAAATAAATATGTCAGAATGACTATATGATTGATGTCCAATAGCCGATGATAAGATAAAAACTCAATGTGCTCTAGAAACGTCATTAAATAAAACAAACTTTTCTTTTGGTTAAGCTATTGGACTTGTGGTTGGCAGGTACTGAGATCAAATCTCAGTTGAGGTATGGGATTTTTTATTTCAATGTCAGATAAAAAAAAAAATCTTCCAGCAGCATCGTTAAATAAAATAAACTTTACTTTCTTAGGACAGGGAACATAGAGCAACTTTCAAATTGGTCTTAACACCAGGTTAGCAATATCTGGTTTACTGAAAGACAAATGTCATTACGCGGACAGTAAACAACTTCAACAATGGGATTGTCTGCATGGCCTGCAAACCAAATTGACACTGTCCACACAATTCTGCTCTGCGGACAGCAGATAAAGGTTGCATTGTACCAAATCATGTGCACCATCCAGGCCTGGAAATAAAGGTGGCATTGTACCAAATCACGTGCACCGTCCAGGCTGGGAAATAAAGGTTGCATTGTACCAAATCACGTGCACCGCCTAGGCTGGGAAATAAAGGTTGCACTGTACCAAATCACATGCACTGTCCAGGCCTGGAAATAAAGGTTGCATTGTACCAAATCATGTGCACTGTCCAGGCCTGGAAATAAAGGTTGCACTGTACCAAATCACGTGCACTGTCCAGGCCTGGAAATAAAGGTTGCATTATACCAAATCATGTGCACTGTCCAGGCCTGGAAATAATTATTTTAGTGGTGCTGGTCAAAATGTCCAGCATCAGTTAATTTGTGCCGGACATTAAAGAATATGTTCCTGACACACGATTTAAACAAAAAGTAAAGTTTGTTTTATTTAACGTCTCTACAGCACATTGGCTATTGGATGTCAATCATATGGTCATTCTGACATGTATTTTAGAGAAGACCCACTGTCCACCACATAGGCTACTCTTTCCGATAAGCAGCAAGGGTTCTTTTATATGCACCGTTGATTTAAACAAAATACACTAGTTTTTTATGGTATGTTTTTTATTATTTAATTTTCACAATTTATTCAACAGACACAACCTGCATGGAGCTGATTATACAGAAATGTTATTTTTACTAAAGGTTAAAACATGAGTGTTGGACAAAATCACTGACACAAACAACTTTGTAACTGTCAAATCTTCCAAAATGACAAATTTGTAGTGATCAATGTCCAGCCACTTATTTCCAGGCTTACTGTCATATCTATCCGAAATGAATGAAACCTCAGCTGTGAGGCAGCAGGTTTTTTGTAAATACTACGGCATATACATGTACTTTGTAATTTCATTATCTCTTTTTAGCAGAATAATTATTACATCAGTGACACTAGGTACTTGTTAATACCTGGGGTGGCCAAAAAATTGCAAGTAATATTTTGCAGGGGTGCAACGATATACCGGTATAAACTGCAATACATGACAAACACAATACATACCGCAATATGGTTTCGTATATAGTGATATATCTACCTAATGGGTATCCATCTATAAAAAAGGGGTCCACCTAGCATCTGGACTCACAGGATTTTATTTTGGCAGTCAAGCATTCAAAAATGGGAGTCACATATGACATGTTATTTTAATAAATGTCTTGTTTATATTACATACATAGATTATATCCATTATCAACTATTCTATCTTTATAATACTTATGTGTATATCCATTGTTTTTTCTTATCATAAATAAAATACTGTGTCAAATACACAGGATTCCTGTGTCATGTGAAACCCTGATAAAACTTATGACTATGACATAAAGTTATAAAAATAAAATTTAAACTTTATTAAAACCTAAAAGTCTACTTTGTCTATATATTCTCTTTTTTAATCAGAAATTGGTACTGGTCTGCCTGCCTGAAATATGTTTAGTAATTAGTATCAGAATAAGACTTTATCACATGTTGGTAATTAATTAAATTGTATCGGAAAATGTATTGCAATATGGGTTTGTTGTATCGCAATATATCGCAATACAGCTTTGGCCATATCATTGCACCCCTAATATTTTGTGTGGAACTGTGTGTCCAATTTAAACGTCTTGTAAGTCGCTAAAATGCTATGTGAGTATATTTTCTTTGAGTCATAGTTAATGGCAGGTATCACACTGTATGTGTGTATACTGGCCCAGTGGTTTGAAATGTTGTTTCTATTACTTTTATTAAGAAATGTTACCATGGTCATCAGTTGGATTTTATTTGGTCCAAAGTACAGTTTGTTTTATTTTAACGACGCCTTTAGAGCACATTGATTTTTATCTTATCATCGGCTATTGGACATCAATCATATGGTCATTCTGACATATGTATCTAGAGGAAACCTGCAGCCGCCACATAGGCTACTCTTTCTGATAAGCTGCAAGGGGTCTTTTATATGCACTTTCCTACAGATAGGACAGCACATACCACTACTTTTGATGAACCAGTTGTAGGCCACTGGTTTGGAACGGAAAATAATCCAAACTGCAAATGAAGTCCATTAAGAAAGATCAATCCAATGACCAACTGCTTCACTCATTAAACTATGAGTAATAACACTGCACAAGAATAGTTGCTTCAGCTGCTACTGGCTCAGCATTTTAAAAACTTGTGCCGAGTTGTTCAGTACATACCATGGCCGTTGATGAACCAGTTGTGGACCACTAGTTTTGAATGGAAAATAGCCAAAACTGCAAATAAAGTCCATTGAGAAGGATCGATCCTATGACCAACCGGTTAACAGGTGGACACGCTACTGTTTGAGTTATATCCAGCTCCCCTTTATTTGGTCCAATGACACCTAAAGTGTGACTCTGTGATTGTGCACTGCACACAACACAATCTCGTTACTAAAACACAATGTCCATCACTGAACACAAACTAAAATGCATCCATGCAGAAGATCTAAATTAGTGTCAGACCAGCTTTGCATCCTATTGATACAGAAGGTCAAGGGTCATTCCTGCTCAGTTCATCAGGGGCAAGTGGAGATTGAACCATCTCCAAACACTTCATGCTTGGTGGACACTAACCATCATCATGAATTGAGTTCAGATCAAGAAGGTTGCTAAAATGATTTGGGAGGCAACTGGAAATTGGACCTAATATTTAATAACACAGTCCATGGACACAATCATTTTCATGAACTGAGCTCAGATCAAATGAGTTTCCTGAAATGATGCAGGGCTTCTAGAATTTTTTTTTTAAATCCACTAGCCATGGCATCAGTGATTCTCTAAATTCACTAGCCCGACTTTAAAAATTCACTAGTCCAACCTCCTAACAATATAAAGTAAAAATAAAACTAACTTGACAATCAGTTCGACTCGCTAATTTACAGTGATTTTCAAAAAATGTATTACAAAAAATTCTCATTTCTGCACCCTGATTCACTGTAAAATTAGTGTCACCGTTTTCAAAAACAAAAGAACACAACAGATCTATCAGGTGGCGACCTACAAGAGTTTATTTACAAA